>VDFB02294955.1:0-47816 GCA_007258455.2 Sequoia sempervirens
GCTCAAGCTGACTGACAGTTTTAATTCCCTATTTCATTACAGGATACAGAGTAAAATAATATACTGATACAATGCAATTTTTATTCAAAAATTCTGAGGTTTGGAAGATAATCTTTCATTCACATTTCATGTTGTATTCTTTTAACATATTCAAGGTACTTTCCAGTCTATATGGTGTCTCAAAAAAAAAACACTTCTGTTCTTGTTTCAGGTTTTAGCAATTCAGAGATATTTGTATATATTCAACAGAATTCATTTCACTTTCTGATACATGGCTTTTCAAGACAATTCTGTCCTTGCTTCAGATTTATCAATTCAAAGGACAGAATTCATACTACTTTCTGTTACATGGCTTTTCAAGATATTTCTGTCCTTGCTTCAGATTCAAAGATATTTATAAAACAGAATTCATACTACTTTCTGTTACATGGCTTTTCAAGATATTTCTGTCCTTGCTTCAGGTTTATCAATTCATAGATATTTGTTTATATATTCAACAGAATTCATACTACTTTTCTGGGAAAGAGTTTTTCTGTTTCAATTGTATTTGGCATACAATGCATGGGTATCTATTTATATAGTAAGCTGTTACCCAGTTTTCAAAACGAAATTGAAAAGGAATTCACAGTTGTTTGTACTCTAAAACAGGGGATAATTCAATTCCTTACTGCAGTTCTTAAAATAAAGATAAAAGAAGGCATAATGAAGAGAACCTGGCAAGATTTGGATCTATTTGCTGATGTTCCACAGTACCTCTTTTAATTTCGTCTGTTCCAGAGCTCTGCGATCCTACAATCAAAATATTTTTCTCTTTCTTAAAGCCTCCTCCTCTTTTTCGAGGATCATGCATAAAATTTCCAGTTGACAGCAGTTTTGCAAGGATTGCCACATGCCCAGCAATTTGTTGGTTTTGAGACAGAATTTTCCAAAGCCCAATGCTCTCTCGGGCTATTCATTCTTAATTCCTTTGGAAGAAAATTGACCATATATCCCAAAACAGATTTATTTATATCCCTTTTATGCAATTATTTATCAATTCATTTATGCAAAACAGATTTATTTTATGTTTATTCTTTTATTTAATTTGTTTTTATTTTTTAAATACATTTCTTTTAACAAAAATAGATTTAACCCTTTTTGCTCAAATATATAATGAGAAAAAATAGAATAAGCCATATAATTTCATGATCTAATTTAACCATATTTCAAATTCGCTATGCTAATCATTTCACGCAATCATATTGTAAAAACGAACATGACCTAATGCAGCTACATGATGTCAGTGGTGTGTGTATAACCGAGAGTTTCTCCTCTTCTACCCTGTCGAGAAGCTAACCTCCTTTTCCTCAATCACACTCTTGGCCTTCGATCACCTGCCACTCAGATGCACTCAGGCGTGCAAAACAAAAGAGTATCAGTAACCATTGTAGGAACAATAATTAACTCAACATTTATATGAATGCATTCATAATTCTTGAAAGAAAACAATTATATTAAAGCATTGCTCTTAACACATATCATACTTCGTATATTAAATCTCATAAGGTCATGATCAAACATTATCTAAATAAGTCATGGTCAAATTAAGTCAATGGTCAAAATAAGTCAAGATCAAAATAAGTCAATGGTCAAAATAAGTCATGATCAAAATATGTCAATGGTCAAAATAAGTCAATGTATGAGACGTGACATCCTAAGCTCTGGGGGATGGCAAGGGGGATGGTGGGGATGGTGGCGGGTTATAGGAAAGAAACAAAGAAAATAAAGAATATAAAAAGATGGTAAGAATTAATTTTGAGAGTTCAGGAGTCCTCGAAGATTTTGAGGACACCTCAACGCCCCTCAAGTCCCACAGTATTTTGGACGGCGACGCTGTGGTGGACAGTAATGGTGGTATCGGTCGGGGACGTTTCAAGTCCCCAAGTCTCTGAGATGGGGATGTCTAGGAAATGTGGGGTTTTTTTTTTGGGGGGGGGGAGGATGCGTCCCCATAGAACACTGTACATAATATTTTTAGCAGTATGCTATTTTTAGTATGTGTTATTTCTAGCAGTGGTCCTGGTAGGGGTGGCATTTTGTTGGTACTTGGGATGGTGGTGATGATCTTCATTGCATTTTTGGCCATCTGGGTGGTTCACATTTCTTGGAGAATGCTGCCATTTTTAGTAAGTGCCTGTTTTGGCACCTAGCATCTTTCCTTGTCATCAACAACTTCTTGGTGCAATTAGTTTCCGTTTCAGATGCCTCGTTGATGCTTTTTGTTAAGTGGTTGGAAATATTTCAATATTTACACTAAAGTCATAAAGTGATGTTTAAATATTACTTTAGTGTTAAATATTATAAAGTGAAAAGGTTATTAAAGTTAATTTTCAAAGAAAAGAAGCAAAAGTGCTTTTTTGAAAAAAAGCAAAAAATTCTTTTTTTGAAAAGCAATGAAAAAGCAAAAGCGTTTTTTCAAAAAAGTAGGGAAAAAGCAAAACGTGCTTTTTCAAAAAAGCAACAAAAAAGCAAAAAAGTGTTTTTTCAAAAAAGCAAGGAAAAAAAACTATAAAAGGAGGTGTGGGGCTCTCATTTTCATTCATGTTGAAGATTTGATAACGAAGTGTTGTCGGCATGATGTTGGAAATCTTTAAGGCCTCGAGGACGAAACCCTCAATGATTTGTTCTAGTTTTGAGGTTGAAAGATACTCCCTAGCTAGACTGGAGGAGCTTCATTTCAGGAGCTTCCTTCGGGCTTCTTGGTTGATGAATTGCTTTGATGATTTCTCATATTGTTTGCATATGGTTGAGTTATTTCAATGCAGATTGGAGCATTTTGGAGTGTTGTTTCAGACCTTGCTGTTGCTGGTGTGTACCTTTCCATAACCCAGCTGGTTCATGTTTGTGCTCACGCTATTTGGAGGGTGGAAGATCTTTTTGTGGGTATTGGACTAATGGATTGCTAGGCTTTGGGCGCCCCATTGCTCAAAGTTTTGGATTTTTTGAAGGTGTCTTGGATTTAATGGAGCTGGTCGCCTCTCTAGATGAGCCGTACATGTTGGTTTGAGGGCACTTGCTGATGGTGTTGCTTTTTCATTGTTATTTGGTTACCAAATCTGCCATTGACCTTCTTGTTTCTGCTGATTGGGAAGTGCCTAGACTAGTTCTTTACATCGCAAGCACTTTGGTTGAGTTCTTGGTGATTTGGTGAAGTTGGGCGTTTGCTGGTTGAAGTTTTCAGTCTGCTGTTCAGTCATATCAGACCTGTTGCAGTAGTATATCAGACCCTTTACTGATCTTCGGAGCCCCTTTTAGTGAGGCATCATTGCTATTCTTTGTTGGGGGATTGTTTGTATTCATGTTGAGACATCATTGTGGGAGTTGTGCTTCAAATTCTCACTTCTTTCATAGTATAACAGCAGCTTGTGTTATTCTGGAACATTTAATGTTGAGCTCATTGCAACACCTTTGGTAGTGCCATTGGTGATTTTCTCTTGTACTTATTTTGATACTTACCCCACTAAATAAGTGGTGCTCTTGCTGAATAAGTGGTTGAGCTTCCTTACTTTCATGTCATTTCTTACCCCACTGAATAAGTGGCACTCTCACTGAATAAGTGATTGAGCTTTCTTTACTTTTATGTTATACCCATTGAATAAGTGGAGGATCTCTTTTGATTGGTCGGATTGCCGCCAAGCGCTTTGCTTTATTGTAATTCCTACTGAATAAGCGGATGGTTCATTTCATGCACTTTATTTACATACTTACCCGACTAAAGAAGTGGTTTGTTTAGAAGCACATATTGTAACCTTACCACTGTATGCTCTCACCTTGCCCACATCGGGATCTGGGTGATTAGAAAGTGGAAGGGTGTTTACTTCAGTTAGTTATCTTTGATTATGGGCTAATACTAATGTTGGCGTAACAACTAGCACCTCTGGAGTAAGAGTTGGTACGGACAGCTATGCACACTACACAATGAGTGCTCTTCAAATTAGGAGGGGAAGCTCCCTCGTTGTGCTTGACAAAAAATGCTTTGAAAAGGAAAATAAACTAAACTATATCATGTCTTTTTGTTTCAGCTGTAGAGGTACAAGGCTTTCTCGAAAACTTATATACGTTGCAGCTGAGTATTTTCTGGTTTCGCAGATTACTAACTACAACTAGGCTTAATTACTTAAATTCTATCCAGTTCCCTCAAGAAATGTATGTTGAGGAAATTATGTATGATGACGGTCCACTATAAACAAGGATTCTAACCTGAAGGTATGCACACATCTATCACCAATCTAAAACAAGTTTATTATTCAAAACACGCGGTTGACAAACAAGAAATGCATTTCAACTTGAAGGCAAGGTGGCACATCTATCAACTCAATCGACAAGTTTATTGAACACAAACAGATTTTGATCTAACTACAAAGAATTCACCATCACAATTGCATGAAACCCTATGTGGTATAACAATTCATCATAATAGTAAACAGACACAGAACGCAATATTGGAAGGCAAGCAGGGCACAAATATATATTTCTCTCGCAAAAACAGCAAATGAGCAAAGCTCTTATTTAGACATCAAAAAGGTAAACCCTAAAATCACCTTGAGTCAACTATAGTCTCTGCAATGCATGCAAGATTTATTACTAAACCCTAATAAACAAACTAAGGCGCTAATCCAAGCTACCACGCTAACCTAAGACATCTAACCTAAATGGACGATGTGCAAGCATGCACGTCCTTATTTAAAGCAGAGTTAACTGGACACTACCCTCAGTTAACTGAAAACCCTAACCCTGACTCCTGTGAAGATAATTCCAAGGAAGAGTTATGCATGCATGAAATCAGCGAGTGAACTCAAGACTGAAAGTCGAGTTAACTGCTACTCTTGACTCTATCCTCGAAAATAACTACAGGTCCCAACTAGCAGATCACTCCATGTCATCTCGGTCTAACACTTCGACCAAGAACTCATCAATCTCTCTGTCGTCTGGCACTTTGATGTTGTCCAAAACAACAATCTGTTTCTTCAGTTCTCTGTCGCTTTCCTTGACTGTATGCATGCATTCTCTGACATCTTCAGCCGCCTTTTTGAAACTAGCTGAAATAACTAAAATATTCTCCAACTTAGCCGCCATAGGATCTCCCTCAAGGCTATCACGAATCAGCTTTTCGAACTCAGCTTGTACTTCATTAAGTGCAATATACGTGCCATCTTCAAGAAGGTAATGACACAGAATCTGAACAACAAAACCACTAACAAGTGCAAGAGCTCCAACAACATTATCTTTCAATGAAAACAACTTGGTAGAGACCTTTTCACATATTTCTATTTTGAAAAGGTGTTGCTCCCTCCAAGTAAAAACTTTCTCTTGATCTTC
This sequence comes from Sequoia sempervirens, assembly GCA_007258455.2. Taxonomy (NCBI): domain Eukaryota; kingdom Viridiplantae; phylum Streptophyta; class Pinopsida; order Cupressales; family Cupressaceae; genus Sequoia; species Sequoia sempervirens. The sequence goes on from VDFB02294955.1 coordinate 5,359, forward strand.
ATCAATCTCCAAGGCATCATATGCAATGGACAACTGAGACACAAGAATTCGATCCTTGGCTAAACCCTCTGCAACTGAAATCTTGAACAACTGAATACCTTGACGAAGTTTATGTGCGTCACTCCTCAACTGATACAAATCCATAAGAAGACGCTGACTTGTAACAACTAAATTTTCAATCCAGTTATCTAGAAGTCTGCCATGATTGACTAATTGATCCAGCTTTCGTTGTTCTGCAGGTGTATTCTGAGGAAGAACAGGCGCTCTACTTGAATTTCCGTGAACAAGATCAGAGATATACTGACGAAGTTGACCATTTTCAGCCTTAAGCAATGCCTTATTTTCTCCATCCTTCAGATGCATTCTAAGATTATTGGTGACAATTCAAGAAGAGAGTCACTGGCTTCTCGAGTATAGTCCCCACATTCACTTTAGTGAAAGTAAAGTCACCAATCACTTCATCTCTAGGCTCTTGGCCCAATCGATTTTTAAGTCTTCTCATGTACATGTTTCGATTTTATTCAAATCTTCGATAAGGTTCTGCATCAACCAAATAAACTGTTGCTATAAGGAAGGTTCCCGCCCTGGCTCCCCAAAGACCTCTCGAGCCAACAAGATTGAACAATATTATCAATTCGAGGAGAGACTATCCCTGATGGATCAACCTGTGGCGGTTCAGTTGTCTCCGATCCTACTTGAATTGGTATCTCAGGCTCTGAATCTATATCAATAGGTTGCACATGTGGTGAACTAGGAGGTGAAACACGAAGCTCAACCTGAATGACTATGTCTACTGGAATCTCAGGTACATTCTCAACTTGCTTCTGCTTCCTTTTACCAGTAGTCCTCTTTCCCGTGTTTCCACTGAGTCTAACTCCTTCAGGAGGTATCACAATAGCCTTTGACCCGGTATTTTCCTGACCGCAAAGAAGAAAATTCACCTGGTGGCTCATTACAGAACTGACTTTCGCTTCCGTTTACTCTCCAAGAACAGTTTGCTGGTCTTGATAACCGATCTAGAAACCTCCTCAATAGAAGTATTCTCCTTAGCATTCCAATCTGGTGAACGAAGTGGCTGCCGAGCAATTTGATCTCTGACATATGAATTGAGAAGAACTTCTCCATCATCATCTGGTAGACCATCAACATCCTCTGATAGGTAATCAGAGAGCTGAGTGATAGTGAGTCTAAGAAGAGGACATTTACTTCTAACCTCAAATCCATCTTCATACTAGGCCCCGAAATCTTCAAGGTCAAGCTTATGTGCAACTCTCGCCTTCCAACTTGTCTCTGCATAGTGACCCAAAGGATCATAAGAACGCCCAAGATAGAATTCTAAAACGAATCTTTCTATCTCATGACATATGCTCGCATCATGGCAATTTTATATGAAAATTCTAATCCAAATGGAAATTAGTCGCAGCCTTAAGGACGATCGCTAAGAAAAATGAACATGTTGGTATCCGTCTGAAACTCCATGAAGATGATCTTGTCTCAAGGATACCTCTAACATCGTAGGCCTCCAACATATCCATAAACCCAAAATGTATGTGGGAAAGAATTGGATAAACCAACTGCCCAAGTCTCCATCGCTTTATTTTGCCTCTAAGAAATGTTTGGACAGTATTTCATTGTCGAGATCTTTGACCGCCTCATAGAAAAGTGATCATTCACGGGTTCGCCCGGGGATGAAAACTCCAACCGAGAATAATACTCATGAACACGCTTGAACAATTAAGAGAGTGCCATTAGTCTTAGATCAGAAATACCTTGAAATGCAACTAAGTAAACCAAGTAGGATATCATTCGAAACTCATGAAACTTGAGAAAATCATAAATCTGTTGATGTAGGCAATCACTAATCAACATAGCCTAGTCAAAATGTTCTGTGCCATCAAGAATTGAGATAAGTAAAACATCCATGATCGGAAAGTGCTAGCATCCTCTTGACCTGTAACTCGATTGAGCAAGGTTATCAAAACAACAACCTCATCCTTGAATTCACCCCGACCAACCTTTTTAGGCATGTTATCTTTTGAACTGAAATTATCTGAACGAGGAGGAATAGCAAAACATTTCTCTATATCCTTCGGTTTAAGACTGCAGATAACCCTTCCATCAGCTGATCTGATTTGTCGTGAAGACGAGTCATAATGCTTGATGTAAGCAAGAACGAACTCGAGATCAAAAGTGGTAACAGGAATAGATGTTGCTGCCAGCAATCCGGAATGTTCAAGATTTCTCAATGAATTGCTGCTAACTCCCTCCAGACTGCTCAGATTAACCATTGGATAAACATGATTTAAGTCTGTATCTGAAGTTCTGACAAAATCATGTATAAGAACCGATTTGGTCTTATACTCAATGAGATTGAACTGCATTTTGAAAATGAAGACTTTTGACTGTAAAGTCGAATATACTTGAACAACTTTCTGAAAAACTGAAAATCTCTAGACAAAGCTAAAAATAGCATATGGTGGGAAAAAATTTCGGAATTTTTCTGAAACGTGGGTTTTGTGCAGAATCAATTTTTGAGACAACCCAGACAGTTTGATTCTCGAAAAAATGTGTTTCAGGCCCACATGCAAAGAGATTATCCGAAAAAAGCACAGAGCTTCAGAATGAAGACTACGGGGCAATTTTCTCGAAAAAATCTAAGACATGGGTTTTGCTGCAAATACTGAAGTATGCGAACCCAGATGATCAAATTTTGAAAATATGTTGAATTTCTTTGACATGCGAAGAAAGTACCTAAGATGAGAAATAGAAGAAATAAGACAGAAAAAAGAAGGTTTTATTTGCTCTGCTTCTGTAGAATTCGCCTATCTCTGTTTTTTTTGAATTCGATGAAACCTGCATGCAAACTGAAAACAAAGTCTGGAATATTCTTCTTTTGATCAAACTGAATCCGTTGCTATGAAGAACACTGAAATCTGACACCTGTAGCACCTTTAAATTGCTGCTCGCTCAAGAAGAATGTATGTTTCTAAGCATGTGATGAAGAAATAATGGACGCCTAAGCTTGAATAAATAGAGTTTCATCACCAAAAATCGTAAGAAGTGCATGCAACCTTGAAAATTGCCCTTGGCTTGTGATTGGACCTCAATTTAGTTAACTGAAACTAAAATGAGCTAAATAAAGCATCATGCTTTAGAACTAAAGTTGCCTAATTTAGACTTCAGTTGCAAAATTCTATTTAAAGCATCATGCGAATTAAGCTTTAGTTGACAACTCATATTGAATTCGCCATACTTCACTTCAAAATTCATGCTTTAAATCTTTAATTTAAAAATCTTAATTAAGGCGTCCCTTTTGAAGACTGAAGTTAAAATATAATGAAGTGTTAACTTCACAAAATCTTCACAAAACTTTAATTAATGCGCCATGCATGCAAACTCAAGTTGATTTTCAAACATGCACTTCAGTTAAGTGAACATGCAAAGTCAGTTAACTGGACATGCAAACTAGTTAACTTGACATGCAAACTGAAAGAACACTCAACATGCCAAAATGTGAACTGGAGATGACAACCCAAAAATCGTTTAGTCTAACTGAAGTCAGAACTCAAGTTAGGGCGCACCAATCTACTTATTTTGAAAAATCAACTTTGACCTCTCTAGGCGTTTTCCAGACTTATCCAATTTTAATGAAAATTTTGATTTGAAACTCTATCAAGACCTCTGTTCATCCCCTGACACTAGCTGACCGACTCCATCGATTGGCTGGCTGACAGGTGCATCGCAGAGCAGGACAAAAACTGATCAGAAGGTACCTTGAGACTGAACATCATAAAACTAAGATTTGAAGGGTTAAAAATCCAATCGCCCTTTTCAAAAGCTGCTCTTTTTCTCAGACTTAGCCAAATTTTCTCCGCTCCATCTCGTATGAAGGGAAAAATCAAATCCTTCATAACTTCTGACTGACCAAGTTTTAGGACTGGATCACAGGCTCACTGCGAAGCTGACCTCATTCCACATGACAGCTGTAGAGGCACATTTCTCCAGAAAACATCATCTGAGGGGTAAAAATCACGGGCGCCTTTTTGAAAAGTTGCTCTTTTTCCTCCAGAGATAGCCATTATTGAAACTGACCAAAATAACACTAAAACTCCGACTGCAGGCTGACAAGTCATCTTCTAATCTGACGGAGACAGGCAACGGAAAGCTGAACATAACACGAAGAAACTGAATATCTGAGAACATAAAAAAGAAAGGCATTAAAGGCTTGAAAAGCTCAGGCGCCTTTCTGAAAATGTGCTCTTTTTCTTTTTCCCTTGATATTTTGACCAAGATTTGACCCCATGTTTGACCTCTGGCTCAGGCACTTCTGCAACTCAGATCCACCCACTGACGGATGCGTCGCGAAGCCTAAACAAATGTGAGACAAACATCTCGGGTGGCATTTAGTCAAAAACCTTCATTTGACACCTCAAAAAGATGGGCGCCTTTCTCAAAAGCTGCTCTTTTCTCCAGTGTTAGCCAATTTTGTCGTTCTTCTCGTTTTCCACTGTATCTTCCGTAACTTGCACGAAACAGGTCCGTTTGACAAGCTTAATAGCCCGTTGCGAAGCTGGTGTGATACCAAACAAATGCCTGCTGGAGGTGACAAACCCTAAAAACAAGATCTGAGCCCCTAAAAGATAGGGCGCCTTTTTCAAAATGTGCTCCCCTCTCCAGAGATAGAAAATTTTGATGATTTTCCTTCAGATTTTCACTTTTCTTGAATTTCCTCAGTAATAGACTGACATGAAATTGACACAAACTCCATATTCAAAAAGCCCAAAAAATGACCTTCTGACATCACTTTAACAAGATTAAGACTCAATTAAGCAAAATGCCTTAGTGAAGCAAAAAAAATTTGGTTTGGGTACAACAACTAACAAGTGGTGAAGTTTTTAAAAAACATTAAGGGTGGGTTATTACAGTTGTCATCAATATAATTCATTATAACATTAGATGGGAATAGTTTGCCATGAATTTGGTAAGCTTCTAGGACAAACCCTAAGGATACCATCTTTGCATAACCCTGCTAGGCATAATTTTTGTAATCTAAGCTGCAACACTAAATCCGTAACCAATTTGCAGGTATGATCTTCTGCTTGAGCATGCTACTAGAATTACCAGAAACACGAAATGAAGATAAACCCAAAATAGTGTATTGTAGTCTTTGTTTTCTGGAGAATTTGCCAATTTTGAGAATATATCAAATACAATTTAAGTATATCAAATACAATTTAAATATATTTTTCACTTCTCATCTCGGATGCCTTCATTTTTCTCTCTAATTCCTTTCTTTACTTCCCTCCATTATTTTATTGATGTTTGTTATTGCCCCCTTTTGTTCCATATTCTTAGTCTTTCACCTTATTGTCAATTTTCTTTCATTTCCCTTTTTGCATAATTTCCTATTTAGATATGCTATAGATATCTAAACTGCTATTATATGTGCTTGTATAATCATTTGCATACTCTCTTATGTAGTTGCATTTCTTAAATTTGGGATCAAATTGGTACTCACATTTATATACTTAATTATTATTTAATGAATTGATATAGATTCCTTCGTACTTTAGTAATTAAATACAATTTAAATATATATAATTTCCTTGTTCCCTTATTCTTATTTTCTAGATTTATTATTTTTTAATCTTCTCTCCCAACAATTTATTCTTTATTCCTTTTATAATGATTTCATATATATACCTTAGTTACTCTATACTACATTTCCAACTATATTTGATCCTTTGTTTCCCGTTAGATTCATCTCTTCATCTCTTGATTATTTAGATTTTTTGGGTTGATTCTTTCTTGTTTTCCTTGTGTCTACTCTTCCATTTAATTGCATTTATATACTAATGTATTTCCTCTCTCATATATATATTTTTATAGTACTTTCTTTTATCCACTAACTCCTAGTTTTTGTTTACTCCCTATAGAATTGTTTGATGCATATTCTTGTGTTACTAGTTTTAACTTAATCCATTTTTTTTGCTTTTAATGCTCTTTTCTCTAGTTTCCAGTTTCTACCATTTTTTCTTCTCTCTAATTACTTCCTTCTCCCTTTACCTCGTTTTTCATGTTAGAATATTGTCATATTCTATATTTAATGGTCAATTATATACTGTTTCTACAGTAGTTAGTAGGTAGAGGTTGGTAGACATCTTAAATGTCTACAGTTGTAGTTAGTTGCAATAGCCAGATTCATTAATATCTACATTGCTTTGTAATTTCTATATATTGTAATCTTTCCTTCTTGTTAATACAAACAAGTAAGCAATTACCAGTTCATTTTCAGAACATTTCAGTCTACTCCCACCTGCTCTTCCTTTTAATTCTAAGTTTGTAATCCTTCTCTTTACTCTTCCTATTCTTGATGATGGATTGTTAAGTGCAATCTAAAATGTTGATTAAAAAAAAAAGAGTTTATTCCAAAAGCATTCTTGTAAATACAATATGGACTGTAGAAAACTTATGCCATCTGCCTTTGATTTATCAATGCTTTATCTCAGTCAATGGTCCGAATTCTTAGAAATTGAAAACATTGGATGTGCTAAATTGATAGACTGCTAGAAGTGCATGCATTTGATCCATCTATCCACCATAGTCAACTGGATTGTGACATGCAGCCTCGCTGCAACCAATTGATTCTACAAATAATTCTAACTTTGCTTGATACTTCCCAACCTCACTTTAATTGATGGCTTATACTAACATGCCTTCAAGATCACCAACATTGATAGATTGCTGAAATGCCACAGGTACACCTCATATTTTTGGCCTTGCTGCCTTAACCCATTAAACACTAATTGCAATCAATGACTGAGATGCTCTTGGATTAAGGATCAACAGCTTTGATAGATCTTTGAATCACCAAGGTGTGGGGTAGTTCAATTCTCTCATCTAGAGAAGTTAAACAAATTACAACACATCCTTACAGCAGCATTTTAAAATTTTCTAATGTACAAAACTGAAATTTTGAAAAAAAAAACAAAAAAATTAAAAAATGCAAAGAAGTAATAAGACATAAATTGAAGGATTTTAACTTAGGTTTATTTGATTCTTGAAGTTGGAATTTGGAAATGTGTAGCTCAAATCTAAGGCCTTATGTCAGAACCCACCATCAATCCAACCATATCAGATCGTTGCACAAGAATGTTCAGCTCCTTTGAAGATAAAAAATGAGATCCAAGTAGAGTGAGAACAGTTTCAAAGCAAATGAGCAAGTGGAAATGGGTGAAAGGGAAATTGAAATGTATTTGTTCTTAGGGGCTTGTTAGGTTTACATTTGATGTATTTCTTTTCTTTTATTGAAGCAAATTTTAAAAAAAAAGTTTTTTAAGTGTGGCACCAGCCCTATGGACTCATCGAGCCCCACAATGATTTGAGAATCTCAGCAAATCCCCTGCAAGTCTAGGGAATTCATTAAATCTGAGGGCTGGTCTAGTATTGTTAGGGTAGGACACCTACTGGACATTAAGGTGATACCTTGGTAAACAATGGTTTAATACTTAATGATGTAGATATAGAATTCTATCACCTATTTAATTTAGATATGTCCAGGATAACCAATTTGAAGATTGACATCCAATCTCTATAAGTGAAGGTATATAATGGTATATGATACATATGTAAGAAAGTAGAAATCTTTTTGGCTCCAGAATATATGCCTGTAACAAACCCAAAAGATATATATTTTCCCTATTTTTTGGTTTAATCAGTTTTTATAGTTCATTTCTCCTTTATTAGTAACATAGATGGGAAGAATGCTGTGCTAGGTTAGTATGATAGGTAGCGTTGTTGTGAGGTTCTATGACTTAGCTCCATACTTTTGGTAAACACATGTTCGGTATTTTGATGGGTAGGGATAGTTATAAAATTTTAACACCTATAACCTGGATGGGCAATGGGATTTCTAGTCTATATCACATGGAAATTATTTATACTTTATAAAAATATGGAAACTCCCCTTTATGATTAAAGGGAAAATGTCTGATTTGATGCCCAGTTTCAACAATGTCTACTCATTTGTGACATTGATTTCAGGTTAAAGCAATTCACTTTGTTTTTCATGGAAAAAGTAATATTTTCAGGATTCCAGCTTCTCAGGGTTTCATTATCCTTACTATATACTGTCACTTACAAGATTATGCTTTCTGTTTTAGGCCCGCCTTAAGGAAATCCATGCAGATCTTCTGCATCATCATTTGCAACGGCTACAAGAGTCAGATGGCAATGAGCAACTAGCTGAAGAAGAGATTGATGCAGAACTTGAAATTGAGTACAGTGAGAGAGCAATAGAAGGTAGGATTTTTGATGCTGATTGGAATGTTGTTCTTTCATGATAATTTGCAACAGTTCCTGTTTACTGATGATGTAATTGTATCTTAATTCTTTATTATTATTTTTTCCATGTCATAGCGACTTTCTTTTGCTTTTGAAACCTTCCCTATATGATAGTTGCTTAGGCTGATGATTCAAGTATATCGGTCTCTTTCAGCACTTTCATGCTGATTGTGCAAATTTATCTCTTTTTATTATAGGTGCATTTATTTATTGAAACAAAAAACAGAAACTAAAAGTCTGGTTGAAATATTTTAGATTATGGACCTCACTGCCCTGAAGTGATCCCAGTGGAGGAAGCGACCCAGGAACTTGATGAAGAGCCTGGATCATTTTCGCCAGAGCTGCTGCATGTTTATGAAGGAGAAGAAGGCTTAGATCCTGAAGCTGACAAGGCAGAACTGGTAAGGCCTGTTTATTTATTTATATTTATTTTCTTCATAATTTTATCTCTTCATAGTGATTTATGTTTGAATGTCAAGCTAAACTTGCTTCTTTCATGTCTGGAAATATCTTTATTAAATATTAAATAGAAAGATATTACTTGTCTGTTGGTCATATCCTTTTTAATTGTACAAACTGAAGGCTGCAATGTGCGTTGCCATGCTGTTCATGACCCATCAAGTGATCTGTGGGAAGTAGTTGAACCATGCATTTGTTTGGTTCAGAACCTAGTATTTTTCTGAAACAGCAACTTGTTTTAAATGCCTAGTCTACCCTTAAAGGAATTGGATCTATTATCATATTGTACATTCACTACAACACTTTGCACATCTTTTATTTTTATTTTATTTCAAATTTTGCACGTCTGTTCTGCTTCTCTCACCAATAAAACTTATTATCTGTTACCAGATTCTGCAGTATTGACCCCCATAGCAGTTCTGGTTCCTATTTGGGTATGGAATGTCCTGGGGTTTGGCCCAGGCACCCCGGGCACCTTCTGGGTCCTTCTGTGTCACAGTTACCAGGGGTGCCTAAGGGCAGACCCTGGGTGAACCCAGATGAAGGTTCATGCATCATTAACTATTTTGGTGCATTGATCCAAGATATCATTATCTATCCATTTTTTGTTAATATTCACTGAACTGTTATCTATTTGAAATGTTCTTTTTGTTTCTTTCTGTATTACTTCCTATAAAGAGTAACCCATCTAATCTTTGCAGGAGATTTCCTTATTCAAGTCTACATTCATTTGAAAATGTGCAGAGCACTGCTTGTCAAGATCACTAATGTTTTCACTTTTCTGATCTTATCTTTACTCTGCCTTCCTACTATGATTTAATTCCAATCTGCTTCATTTGAACTGAAAAAGAAGTGAAATATGTTTTTACATCCTTCTAGTTTTTGCCTTTCCTCGTGAATTGATTGAGGGAGCATGACCAGTCAGGAAGAGAGTAAGAGATCATAATGGATAAACCTTTCTATGCTGAAAGTGTTGATTCAGAGATCAATAGAATGTTGGATGTCGAAATTATATGAATTTTCAACATTTTGTCCATATTGCATTTATTTCATAATAAACTATGAAAATTCAAGCCTGAAGGTCATTTATAGTTATATTAAGTATTACTGTTTCTATAAATATACACATACATATACATATATGCATATGTATATTATGTGAATATTTTATAAACATTTACATGTGTATATATGTGAACCTGTTCCAGGACTGGCAACTTAGGTTAGTATTTCACATGTTAAAGTTAAACTATTCAAGAATCAAAATGTGACAAATTCTATTAAAAGGAAACCTTCCTGTCAATCGCCAAGTAAGACACAAAGTTGTGCTCAGTGAAGCTCCAAGATGTATGTCTTAGTGTCAGAATCAGACAGAGTGGTGTTTAAAGTATTTTCTTCATTGCAGAGCAAGTGAACTATTTTTGTCATTTCTATCAGAAACTTGAGTTGCTAATGATGCTTGGAATAAATTTAACAGGAAAGAAGACGGGCTGCTGTATTGGAAGAGCAGCAGCGTAGATTGCAGGAGGCTGCTGTGGGACCCAGCGTAATTGATGACATTGAACTGACAAACCAAGAAAGAACGCTTGCTATTAAGGCAATGGGAGTCATGGAAGAAGGAGATGCTATATTGGGTTCTGGTTCTGAAGTGAATCTTGAATCACAGGTTTATTGAGATTTGATTTCTGTAATATATTTATTTAGGTCTCTTTTCGTATCAATGTTGACAGGAGTAATATTTATTTTATATTTTCAAAAATATATTTAGGTTATTTCTTATTTTGTGATGCTTGTATTTATCTACTTAAGTACTGATAGCTTTGATGTTCAGGTTTATTGGTGGCATGATAAATATCGTCCTCGAAAGCCCAAGTACTTTAACAGAGTGCACACTGGATATGAATGGAACAAATATAATCAAACACATTATGACCATGACAATCCTCCTCCAAAGATTGTACAGGGTTATAAGTTCAACATCTTTTATCCAGATCTCGTTGACAAAACAAGGGCTCCCATGTATACAATTGAGAAGGATGGGAGCAATGGTGAAACTTGCCTGATTAGATTTGATGCTGGACCTCCATATGAAGACATTGTAAGAGTTTACAAGGCTTCTCATACATGACATTTCCTGGATCAGTATATTTCTAGGATTTTCTTATTCTGCTGGCTTTAATGCATAGATATTTTGTTTAACATTTCTTTCTTATTATTGCAGGCTTTCCGCATTGTAAATAAGGAATGGGAGTATTCACATAAGAAAGGATTCAAGTGTACCTTTGAACGAGGGATTTTGCATGTCTATTTCAATTTCAAACGTTACAGATATCGCCGATAGAAATTGATTACACTACTGAATCCTGGAATATTTAATCATTTTTTGCTAGCAAATGCCAGATGACTTCTTTTCAGAAACAGCTTCAAACATGAACCAGAGATGAAATGGAAAGCAAGAAGTATAAAATCCAATGTTGTAGAATATTCTCTTGTAATGTATGCTGTGACTGAGGTAAATTAATTGTGCTTAATGTCGGTTAACTGCATCCTATGATACATTGTTTAAATTTCTGTGATCTTCTTTATTCATGAATTGGATTGGTGTAACAAGAGAAGGGAAACAAAATTCCGTGCATGAACATATTGTGCTGACTTATACTAGGTGTTCCAATGTTGTAGAATATTCTCTTGTAATGTATGCTGTGACTGAGGTAAATTAATTGTGCTTAATGTCGGTTAACTGCATCCTATGATACATTGTTTAAATTTCTGTGATCTTCTTTATTCATGAATTGGATTGGTGTAACAAGAGAAGGGAAACAAAATTCCGTGCATGAACATATTTTGCTGACTTATACTAGGTGTTGTAATTTGGAAACATATAGGCCTTGTCAAAGATCTTGTTGAGAGATGTAAGCTAGCAATGGTTTGCATTACCAATTGTTTTGCAAACATTTCTAGGATTTTCTTATTCTGCTGGCTTTAATGCATAGATATTTTGTTTAACATTTCTTTCTTATTATTGCAGGCTTTCCACATTGTAAATAAGGAATGGGAATATTCACATAAGAAAGGATTCAAGTGTACCTTTGAACAAGGGATTTTGCATGTCTATTTCAATTTCAAACATTACAGATATCGCCGATAGAAATTGATTACACTACTGAATCCTGGAATATTTAATCATTTTTTGCTAGCAAATGCCAGATGAGTTCTTTTCAGAAAGAGCTTCAAACATGAACCCGAGATGAAATGGAAAGCAAGAAGTATAAAATCCAATGTTGTAGAATATTCTCTTGTAATGTATGCTGTGACTGAGGTAAATTAATTGTGCTTAATGTCGGTTAACTGTATCCTATGATATGTTGTTTAAATTTTTGTGATCTTCTTTGTCCATGAATTGGATTGGTGTAACAAGAGAAGGGAAACAAAATTCCGTGCATGAACATATTGTGCTGACTTATATTAGGTGTTGTAATTTGGAAACATTTAAGCCTTGTCAAAGATCTATTGTTACATCCAAAATCATCTAGAACAACTATTTTTGTCTTCATCTTCATTCTAGTGTTTAATGGAGTATTGAATTGTGTCCTAGAGTAGGCTATAGCATAGTGGCTAATACTAATAGAGGTTTTATTTAAGCCTCCATGAGTCTTGTATGCCAATTATGATGAACTACTCCTGAGATAATCTGACCATACCCATACAATGTTTGTCTCTTTTGTGTGTGATATAGCGTCGGAGAGCAGCATAGCCAAGTCATAGTGCAATACACTCTTATTTTATTCGAGTGACTACAAATGTGACATGAGGTAAAGAATATCATCCATGCATGGGCCTTACATGCACAAGGCAGTAATAATTCTGTTGTACCCCAAATTAAAATTTTTGCTGCACTTAGGCATTTTGAAGAAATGTGTAAAAGTCTTGTCAAATTTGTCAAAAAAAGGTCAACATTGGGTGTGCATGTCTTGCATGAGGGAAAAACTTGAAATTTTCAAAATCTGATGATCTGGGTTTGCACAGAGCGACCAAATCTACAAAACCCAAATCTCAGTTTTTCATCCCTACTTTTTAGGAAAATTGCTATTTTTAGAAATTTTCTAAAAATAGTAACTTTTTCTGGGTTTTCCTAGGTTTCTTTTGAAATGGATTTTGGCAAAATTTTCTAAAAATAGAAAGTTTGTCCTCTAGGGTTCTAACTGATTTTGATTGGCTCAAAATACTTCCTCATCAGGCTAATGTTGTTAGAATCACAAGTCGATCAGTTTTACCCTAGTGGGTCTATTGTGCTTTTTCAATTTCAAAAAGCATTTCGGGAGCTCCAAAAGCCATCAATGGAGGCCAGTCAGCTGCCAGGTGTCTGATTCAACATTCAAGCACTGAACAAAAGATGAGATGATGAACGTGCATGAAGAACGAAGGAGGAAGTTGAAAACTGCAAAATTTTGACTAACTCTGCCAGCCTTGGGCGCCCTAGGAGGAGATAAGTGCCCAACTTTTCAAGGTATTAGATGATGAAATCAGGGTTTGTGCTCCTAGACAATGTTCAAATTCTTCCTAGCTCCATAGTGAGTCCAACAATGCAATCATCAGATCAACCAGTCACCCGGAATTCAAGATCAAGCGGGGAGGTTTCAACCAGAAGACAAAAGACAAACCATGAAAACTTCAGAAAAATTTCTAAGTCTGGGAACTTTGGGTGCCCAAGGGCGCTCAGCCTTTTGAGAGGTCAAACCAAGCAATTAGGGTTTGCAGATGAGCTCAATCTCTTCAGGATTCAATTAGCTTCACAATGGATGTCTTCGTCAGATCGTCAGACTTGTCAATCATCGACAAATCCAGATCAAGTTGAAGATATAAAATGAAAGTTCAACTCTGAAGAATGAAAATCAAGCAAAAAATGGCTAAGTCTAGAGGAGTTGGGCGCTCCTAGAGGAGATAGGCGTCCAAGCTTTTGAGGGCCTAAATGGATGAATTTGCAGATGACACCTCCAACATGACTTCCTCAGAGTTGATCAAGCTTTCCAACGAGACCACTAGCACGTTAATCAGAGTTGGCAGTCAACAAATATCGGAGGCGGAACAGAGGAGAAAAACATGAGCAAAACATCACATAAGTCAAAAGCAAGGAAGAAAACATAGAAAATATTCTAACTCTAGTGAAGCTGGGCGCCCTAGCTAGCCAGGGGCGCCCAAGCTTTTGAGCCCTCATATTCAACTTTCAAAAGATATTACTCCTAAGAGATCCTCTTCAGAATTAGTCAAGCTATCTAGTGAATCTGACAGTCAATCAATCAGATCAATCTAGCTCCCAGAATCTCGAATTCAACAGAAGATCAAAGGGAAACATGGAGAGAATGAAGAATAGAAAAATGGCTAACATTGAGAAGGTTGGGTGCCCCAACAAGAGAAGGGCACCGATGATTTTGAAGCATCAAACGAAGTTTTTAGCCAAGGTTGCCTCTAGGATAATCTCGTTAGATTCGATCAAGCTACGCAATGAATCATTCAACTCGCCCGCCAGATCAATATAGAAGCCGAAAATCAAATTCAAACTATGGTTTCAAAGTTGAGATAAGGTTGAAATTCTTAAAAAATGACTAAGTTTGATGAAGATAGGCGCCTCCAGCCAAGAAGGGCACCCAAGTTGACATGCCTCAGCCAAATTTTTCAAATTTTCAAAATTTCAAGATGAAGAAAAATGTCCAAATTCAATGAACAAGATGAGGCTAGGGTTTGCATGGATTAAAGCAAAAGAAAACATATTTTCTCAAGCCTAAAACTTATTTAAGAGGCTTTTTCCATTCAATTTTCATCATTCTTTGTATGTGGCGTCCAAGTTGAAAAGGAGTAGCAATTTAGCAATTTTTCTTTCCAAGATTTAAGAGCTCAAGTTTGTTGATTATCAAAAAGTTCTTCATCAATTTTCAGACCAGCAACATAAGACCTTGCTTTTTCATGATTTTTCATTTAGAACATCAAATTTTTGAAGGTCTCAAGGTTTTCAATTTTCAGTGATTTGGGTCTTTTTAACTCATTATTCTGAAGAATTTTTGAAGAGATTTTTCAAGTTGCAACAACTGCTTTTTCTTTGCATGTCAGAGAAATCATCAAAGTTTTCAAGGTTTGATCAATTGGGTTCATTCCAAATATTTGTCTAAACAAAACCCAGGTACCAACTTTTTTTGAGACAAATTGAAGGAATTAGGGTTTGCTGCTTTTTCAGTCTACATTCAAAATTTTCAAAAACGGACGATTTGGATCTTCTTGTAACGAAATTTTGAACAAAACCCATATCTCAGAAAAATTTCAAAAATTTTGTTCGTTTGAAGAAGAAAAACCAACATTCTAAATTTAGAAAGTGTGCAAAATTTGTCTGAATATAGGCAAGTTTACAGACAATCTTCAAGGTTTTCAGAATGGAATACACTCCCAATAATTTCAAGACCAAGTCAGTACTATACCACGACTTCATCAAAACAACTAAGATTGACTTGCATCACATCAAGCTGGTGTTCGACTTATGTGCTTTGGAGAATGCAGTTAACACTGCAATCAGAAACCTAGGGCACTCTGGACTTCTCGCAACAACATCCATTCCTATTTCAGCGTAGAGTTTAGAGTTTGTAATTGCTTGCATCAAGCATTGCAATCCGACGACACGAGAGATTCAGTCAGTAGATGGCAGAGTGATCTGCAGTTTGAAACTTGACACGATTGAGAAATGCTTCTCAATTCCCCCTTGGCCTGAAAGTGGTACTATTTCTAAAGGAGAATGTGAAAGGATATGGGATATGCAAAAGGACAAATACAACAAGAAGATTGCACATAAGTGGATGAAAGAAAAACATAAGACTTTGCCAAAGAATATCGGGCGAGGGGAATTCAAAGATGAAATTGCTATCATGATCACCTTGCTCAATAGGGTCACTGGACAAGAAGATGCTACAAAATTTCAACCCTGGATGTTCTATATTATACCTCACGTCATGAAGAAAACTGAGTTCTATGATTGGGAAACCTTAATCAGTGACAACCTCCATCAACAAATAACATAATACTTCCAAATTCATGAGTTCCACATGGTCTCCTACCTAGTCTACCTAGTGGCCTTCTAGTGCCAATTCAAAGGGTTGAACACCGAGGGGTCTCTAAACATACATGTCTACAATTACTACCCTCAGCTGGAGTTCATCAAGTCATTACACCATTACAAGAGGGTGAATGAGGCTTTCCTGATGCACATAGTGAGACCTAGATAATGAGTTGCACGTACGTAGTTCATCATGGTTCATTTTGAGAGAAATCCTGATGGTGAGATGATCATGGAGACTGCTACACCTGTTGAAGATAGAAACATAGATGAAGTGAATGTAGATGACTTTGTGATGGTGAAGGCTAATCTTGACAAAAACACCAGACCTGCAGATGTTAGTTGTTCAAAGTTGTATTTGAAAGCCTTCAAGAAAGAGTGCTCAAAGATGGAGAAGACAAGGCAACCCTCAAGGCTGAAATACAACAACTCAGGCTTTACATTTCTGACCTTGTTCATGGCACTTCATAGGCTATTCAGTTGCTGCCCCAGGTTCTAGAGATACCAGCTGATCATCATCGGTTGAGATAGCTGGTAATATGTGGGAAACAAACTCAAGCATGGATTGAGGGTTTCATCGTCAGAGGAAATGAAATCTTGGCACAAATGTTTCAGCTAAGGGACAATGTTCATAAGCTACGTCAAGAGATTCAAGGATTTGAACAATCAATGGCGAGGTGAAACCAAGGCATGAAATCATCATTGCAGATTTGGATACAACCTATGGTTCAATGGTTTCAAGAGAACACAAGAGGAAAATCCTTGCATGGAGACAGTGCCACATCTTCAAGGTTAGAACCTACGAGAGGATATCTGAGGAGTTTTTTGCCTACAGACAAAGGGTGATTGAAGCTCTTTCGTTCATTAGTGAGTTTGTTGCAGAGATTCCCTCTCGTTATAGTCATGAAGATGGTTCCTATGTTGGACTTGATGAAGTGCAAGGCCAGTTTCAAAATGTTGTTCGTAGTAGTGATGGAAGCAATTTAGTTGGTGGTAGGATGAGTCACATTTCCATGATGTTAGCAAAGTTCGAGAAAGTGGCCAATGAGGTTGAAGATTTCCTGAGATCAATTGCAGATGGTGAAGAAATCTTAGAAAAGCGAAACTTTGCTATTGATAGTATTGATGCACCTGACAGGGACATAGTTTCTAACTTTTTGGTGGATGTGATCAAGATTTAAAGCAACTTTCTTCTAGAAGCTTTCTTTATGCTTTCTTTCTATTCTCAGAATAATTCTTATCTATTCTTTGAAGAAGAGAAAGAAGATAAAATGTAATAGTTGGCATTTCCTATTTTTCTTGCTTTCTTAGGTGGTTAGATGTTATCTTCTTTTAGTTTTAGAAATAAAGCTTGCTTGCTGAGCAAGCCATAGTTGTAAAAGCAAGGAGATTTTAGGGTACCACAATTGAGAGTACAAGAACACATATGGAGAGGGTAGTACCACACTTATGGAGTTGAGCCATTTTGATAGTTCCTTAACATGGTGGCACACCTTGGTGTATATGATATAACATTTGTATTGGGGAAACCATGATGTTATTGATTTGGTAAAAAATCTAAAACCACTACCATGTTGATGTTGGCCAAATCATACAGTGTCGTCCTGAGTGGTCCCGAGGTATTTTATTATCTTGTTTATCAAGCCCTTAGTAGTAATCATGTCCTTATCATCCTATTTATGTTCGAAAACTTGCCTACGAAATATTATCAAACAAAAAACTGTAAGTTGCAAAAAAGAATGGCTGCAAATATGTTTATATTCATGAATTTGGAACAAGTGTCATATGGCTCTTAAATGGAGCAACAACTTTTATAAGAGAGAAAATCTAATACAAAATATGATCCAAGGCAATTCTCGCTTCATTACAAACCTCAATAGAAATTGTCACAAAGAGTGACTTATAAAGTACAACCAATAAATTCACACTTACTATGATCTCATTTTATGTGATGTAAACATGATAATATTTGTTGTAGCAATTCATTTAGCAACATTAAGGAATGAACATGAAATGATATGTAAACCACATGCACATGAGAGATTTATGTGGAAAAATGCTTAGGGTAGATGTAAAGACTCTTGACAATTTTCTTTCCAATTTTTTGTACCTTCCCCAATGTCCATTATGTCAAACATTTTACATGTATGTGAAAAGAAGTATTTATGTTTGAATCTGATTTTAATTGTGCTTTGAAGGAAATGGAAGTGAGATGTATTGCAAAAGCTCATTCATTGATATCACATGGAAATATGGAAGAACACATAAAATGTATAAAATGAAATAACAGTTGTCTTTCCTCAATTAAATTATTGATACAAAATTATAGAGATAATAAGCTGACATCTGACCTTTTTAATAGCTACAACAGTGTCTAAACTACATCAGCAACCTACAAGAAGTCCAACACTCAACATATACTTCGTTTGTAGGCCAAAATATGGTTCTAGATCATTTGCCTCAGTCACAGGAGTCTACCACACCTTCAAAGAAGGCCCACACCAGCAAAATAAGGGTCTCTATGAGTCCCACGATCTTGCAGAAGTCCAACAACTTCCCAAATGCCTCTTTTCAGATGTATGGAGTACCAATAACAACCTTCATAGGTCCACAACCAACCCAACAATCATACCTAGCTTCCAAAATGAAGTCAACTCACTCAACAATGGTGTCAATGCATCCAATCTGCTCAATTTGGCATCCTCAACTGGCATAGAACACACCTAGCCAAGGAAATAACCCAAGACCCAACCACGGAATAAACTTCATGCCCAACCCATACAATCTTCTTAGAATGATGTCGAAATTGAAATCTTTCAATAATAGTAGTCACCCAACTAATTGAGGTATTAAATCCTCTAGTAGACTTCAAATATGGCATCCCAAACGCTTCTTGATAGCCATTGCAATTTGACTAACAATTTGTCTTGCTTGCAAGACTTCACAAATTGTGCATTCATTTGATCCACACGTGAAACCTAAATGATTTCACCTACAACCAACTAGGGAAGATATTTCACCATTGAAATTGATTACCCTTAGCGTTTTCATCCTAGGCTTTGCTCCATAGAAGCTCCAAACTCCACAATAGAGAAAATAATTAAGTATGAGCAAATGACCTCCCAAATTCACTTTTATATTTCCCCACAAACCTTTTAAATTTTCTGATTAAAATATTTCATTAAAGCACCTTTATAAAGTGACTTTTTAACATTTTCTCTTTTTAATTCATTGAAATCACTTTATTAAATTAATTAAAATTGTTTGTGAAATTTGTTTTATTGGACAACTTTATTTAATTAATTAATTTATTCATTGATATTGCTTGAAATTAGCTTACAATTATAAAATAGGCTAAATGGATCATTTCTGACTGCTCCACGAAAGGGGACATTATAGTCCTCCCTTCTCGAGATTGCTTGTCCTCAAGCAATCAAAGATTAGGATGCTAAAAATTCTATTCACTTTCTCAAGTAGCATCTTCTAGAGGTAGGTACTTCCATTTGTTGAGATACTTCTTGAGCACTCTACTGGTCAACCTCTTCTCTCTGATATCTAGAATAACATTAGGGGCCAAAACCAATATGTCCTCATCAAATGGTGGAAGCTCTGGTGATGAAGTGATATGTTGCCCAAATGACCTTTTGAGGCAAGAAACGTGGAACACATTATGAATTTTGCTATTTTTTAGACAACTTTAATTCATAAACTACTTCACCAACCCTCTATGCAGTTCTTTAGGGGCCATAAAAGCAAGAATTAAACTTTTTAGCGCCACTTTTCTTTAAAGAAGACTGTTTGTATGGCTACAAGTGCACAGAGACCAAATCTCCCACCTCAAAGGTTCTCTCAACTATGTGCTTCTTTGCATAAATATTCCATTGATTTTGTGCACTATGTAGATTATCCTTAAGTGAGCTAAGGATGTCTTGATTCTCATGAATCTAATCCTTTTCCTTAGGCATTTTGTTGTCCCCAAATGCCAAATCTATGAAAGACACATCATATCCATAAAACACTCTAAAAAGAGTTATCGCAACTGACATATGGTAGGTGGTGTTATAGCAATGCTCCCCCAAATGTAACCACCTAACCTAAGCCTTTTGTTGCCCCGCAACATATTGTGTAAGTACCCTTCCACACATTTTCTAACAATCTCCATATATCCATTTGTCTGGGGGTGATAATTGGTGCTCAGGGTCAACTATGTGCCAACCAACCTAAAATTTCCTACCAAAAGATGTTGAGAAATCTTATATCTTGATCACTAACAATGTTCTTCAGTAATCCATGGAGTCTAAACACCTCTTTGAAGAACAAATTTGCAACCTAAGGTGCCTTGTACTCAAAATGATTTAACAAAAAATGTGCGCATTTGGTTAGCCTATCAACAACCACATAGGTACAATCTTTTCCCTACACTCTAGAAAGACTTGTAATAAAATCCATCGATACTTTCCCAATTTTTCTTCAAGATGGGTAAAGGATGCAATAGAACTGTTGGGAAAGTATGCTTTGACTTGTTCTACTAACATGTCATATACTCATGAACATGACGTAAGACATCATCTTTGAGACCCTTCCACGAGAATCTCTCTTGGATTTGCTAGTAGGTTTTGAAACAACTTGGATGTCTTGCAAGGGAGTGTCATGAATGGTCCTCAAAATCTTGTCCTTCAACTTCGATTTAGTAAACAAATAAATTATGTCCTATTATTATCAACCACGGTGAAAAAAAAGAATGAGCATGAGGTAGCAATTCCATATTGATCCGATTCAACCCATATCCTCCCATTTTCAATAGAACTCCTACTCAACTAAAAGATGATCCTTCCAATTAGTTGAAACCTCTATCAAGGAGCATATATCGAGTTTCTTGGAAAGATCATCTACTACAATATTCCTCTTCCCTTTCACATATTCTATATCAAAGACAAAATATGTAAACCACATACACATGAGAGATTTATTTGGAAAAATGCTTAGGGTAGATGTAAAGACCCTTAACAATTTTCTTTCCAAAAAATTTCACTTTCCCCAATGTCCATTATGCCAAACATTTTGCATGTATGTGAAAATAAGTATTTATGTTTGAGTCTGATTTTAATTGTGGTTTGAAGGAAATGAAAGTGAGATGTATTAGAAAAGTCCATTGATTGTTAGCACATGGAAATATTAAAGAACATATAACATGTCTAAACAAAAAATTAAAGTGGTCATTCCTTAATTGAATTGTTGATACAACATTATAGAGATAATAATTTGACTTTTGACCTTTTTAACAACTACAATAGTGTGTAAACTACATCAAAAGCCTACAAGAAGTCCAATGTCCAACATATACTTGTTTTGTAGGCCAAAATATGGTTCCAAATCATATGCCTTAGTCACAAGAGTCTATCACACCTTCAAATAAGGCCCACACTAGCAAAATAAGGGTCTCTATGAGTCCCATGACCTTGCGAAAGTCCAACAACTTCCCAAACTCCTCTTTTTCAGAGGTATGGCATACCAATAACAACCTTTGCAAGCCCATGCCAAACCCAACAGTCATACCTTTGCAATGATTTTTGGCTTTGATTGTGTGAGAATTTTTGCATTGACGTTTCATATCACACTCCATGATCCATCATCAGGGATGAGAGCATAGCTAAAGGAGAAAAATGAAGTCAACTCACTCACTCAATATTGTGTCATTAATTCCACCATGAAGCCAACTCACTCGAGAATGGTGTCATTACCTTTTCACTAACAATTTGTCTTTTTTGCAAGACTTCACAAATTGTGTATTCATTTAATCCAAGCGTGAAACCTAAGCGATTTCACCTACAACTAGGTAGGGAGGATATTTCACCACTAAAATTGATTACCCTTACAATTTTTTGTAATAAACCAAACCAATTTTTTTCCAATTTTTCAATAGCAATTACAATGCAACACACACATGTTAAGGTTAGCTCCAAATCCAAACGATGCAGAAAGTAATTCTAACCAAGAATGTGTCGAGGAGAGGCGAGCATATGGTCAGAGGATCTTGTGCATGCAATACTAGAAGTAAACAATGCTGAAAGAACTCAACGCCAAGAATGTGCTTCCAAACCCAAGGTGGGCAAGGAGCTACCATATGGTGGAGGAACTGAAAGAGATGATGCAATGCTGAAAGGTAAAATCAACACCAAGAATGTGCACTCCAAACCCAAGGTGGGTAAGGTGCTACCATTTGGCGGAGATTCTATTGTAAATGATGCAATGTTGAAAGTAACTCAAACACCAAGAATGTGCACTCAATCCCGGAATGGATGAGGCGCTAACATATGGTGCTGAGGATCTAATGTAATACAATGAAGACTGAACAATGGCCAGTCTCTTCCACTAAGAGTGAGAAATTACAATGAACTTTGCAAGATAAGAATAATGGCTAAACAGTACTACTGTAGCAGCCTTACATTATGAGTTTTGCCTGCAAGTATCACTCTATTTGAAATGTCTCAATGCTGCAATGAAGTACTATATCTCTCCTATCATCAAATGGCTCAATCCACACAAAACCCGACCCAAAAGACAAACTTCTACAATATGATTTTGACATACCAACAACTGAAAATGCACAAACCAGCAACTACAAAACTCACTAAAATGCTCATAAGCAACGCTCATAATAGATTTTCCTAAAACTTTTGCGGAGCCAAGATGTACCTCTAAAAGTGACTTACAATATAAAATCCAAGACTCCACTAAAAATTATGAAAACTTGCAAATAGGGGCGCCCTAGATAGTAGAAGAGATGTAGCAAATACCCAGAACCATAGAAAATTCGTACAATGACTTATGATCAAAAATCACTTTCAGCACTACAAAAACCAGCAACTGTAAACTGAAAATAAACATCAAAATCCCCAACTATGAAGCTCAATCTCATTTTCTGGGAGAAATGAGGCAGTCCTAGAAACTCAAAAGCAGGTGCTCTTTTCAAGCAAACAGGATGGGGTAGGAGGTAGCCACTGCATTCCTCTGACCAACTTGAAATCATTTAGTATTGTTTCTTCCTTGGATGCCATTTGAGGCCCATCTGCTCTTACTATTTTATAGCTTTTTTGTCTCAAATTCAAATCTGCACTCCAATTAGGGTGCCAAACAGAATTCACTTCACCTTGCTTCTCCCAAATTTGTTGCATTTCATTTCCAACCCATATGTGGAAATATAATTTAATAAAATGCAAATATATCACCAAAAGGCATCCAAGGTAGACTTAAGTGAAATATTCTATAACTTGCAAATATTTCACTAAAAGATTTAAGTGAAATATTTAATTAAACTCAAATGTCTCCAAGCTAGGCATCCCCTTTTTCCTTAACACATATTTCTCTTAAATATTAATTCATCAAATAAGGCCTCCAAAATGTTTAATTAATAAACATTATAAAATCACTTATCTCTCCAAGTGGCGTCCCAAATAGCCTTTAATATTATCTCACTTTATAAAATATTATCATCTCAAGGCTAGGCGTCCCAAATAAAAGCATTAAAATATGACTTCATCAATAAATCATCCTCCAAACCTTAGCCAAGAATATTTAAATATTTTAGCTCCACCAAAGGATGCCCACACAACTTCAACTTGCCAAAAATAGCCTCCTGCAGAAAATCACTGGAAGATGGCACCCTACCAAAAATAATGCTCTGGTATTGGTATACTAAAAGTAGCATTGCCAAAATACAACTTACTAAAACTGTATGTGCTAAAATAGTAAGTTCAAGTATTTTCTCATTTGCGTTAGCCATCACAACTTACTAAAATAGTAAGTTGGAAGAGTTCTAACTTTGATGGGTTGCATCGCCGCATCAGCGAGCTCTCACAGAAGGCTCAGGAAGATCCAGAATCAAACTGGAAGAAACTCAGCAAACCTCAAAAAGCAGCTAAAGGCATAGAGTCAATATCTTGCATAGTACATGTTACCTCATTTGTGAAATCTCCAAAACCATAAATCCACTAGACATACGTGAAACTCCAACATGCAGGACCTCAAAAGCACCTCACAGAGTAGAAAACCTAATTTGACCTCAGCTAGCCTCTGGTCTCCGATTAATTGATAGTCAATGATCCCTCTCTGAGAAGGGGACATTACATTTTTTATCTTAGGGTTTTCTCCACAAAAGCTCCAAACTCCACAATAAAGAAAATAAACAAGAATGAGCAAATGAGCTCCCAAATTCACTTTTAAATTTCCCCACGGACCTTTTAATTTTTTTGCTTAAAATATTTCATTAAAGCACCTTTATAAAGTGACTTTTAATATTTCCTTTTTTTAATTCACTTAAGTCACTTTATTAAATTAATTAACGTCATTCATAAAATTTATTTCATTGGACAAATTTATTTAATTAATTAATTTATTCCTTGATATTGCTTGAAATTAGCCTACATGAATAAAATAGGCTAAATGAATAATTTTTGACTACTCCACAAAAGGGGATATTACAATCCTCTCTTCTCAAGATCACTTGTCCTCAAGCAATCGAAGATTAGGCTACTAAAAAATTTGTTCACCTTCTCAGGTAGCATCCTCTAGAGGCAAGTACTTCCATCTAATGAGATACTCCTTGAGCACTATGCTCCTCAACCTCTTCTCTTTGACATCTAGAATAACATTGGGGACCAAAACCAATTTTCCCTCATCCAAAGGTGGAAGCTCTCGTGATGAAGTGATATGTTACCTAAGTGACCTTTTGAGGCAAGAAACATGAAACACATTATGAATTTTTCTATTTTTAGGGAACTCTAATTCATAAGATAATTCACCAACCCTTCGTGCAATCCTATAGGGGCCATAAAAGTGAGGCTTCAAATTTTCAGCACCACTTTTCTTCATAGAAGACTGTTTGTATAGATGCAAGCGCAAGTAGACTAAGTCTCCCACCTCAAAGCTTCTTTCAACTTTGTCCCTGATCCAAGAGGATCCAAAAGATCTCAAAAAAATTCATAGTCTTAGAATCCGACGAAACCATCATCATTGTGTAGAGTTCATCGAGATGATTCTGACGTCGCTTGAATCACATTAATCGGAGTTCGTACGTGAAAGTTATGGTCAATCAAAGTTGTGCAGAAAAAGGTTGACTAGGTACAGATGATAACGTCATCATGTTGACGTGGCATGCACAGGTGGCAAGCTAGCTTGGACCAATGAGAAGGTGACACTTGGTGTAGGGTGACGTGGCATAGTTCAACAATTGGACCAATCAAGTACTGACACTTGTCCAAGCATTAGTGAATAAGAAAGGGTCACGTGGCCCAATGAATGGATGGCATGTGGCACCACGACTTTCCTCCGATTTGTTGGGCTATTTAAAATATTGTTGAGGAGGGTCGAACCCTCAACCTCCCCCCTTCTACTTTTCCTCACATCCACTAAAGCAAAAGGGCTAGTTTCTATTTATATTTTAAACAATGAAAAAATCATATAAAAGGGGGTCGAGTGGTTTTAACCCCCGACCTCCCAAATTCCATTAACACTCTCAAGCAACACGCCACACACTATTCACAGGAAAACTTTGGCGATGTATTTATTTAAAGTAAAAAATAAAGTCGTTTTTAAGTAAAGATGAGGCCGACGTTTTGAACCGTCAACCTCCATATCATAACAACCACCCCATGCCACTAGACCACGCCCATTGTTCACGATAAAGGATAAGAACAAATTTTATTTGTTATGTGCTGAACGGTGAAAGTCTAAAAAAGAGGGGCTCGGTTTTGAACCCAAGCCCTCTTAGAAAAAGGACAAAAAATTTACAACTAAGGCAGAGGCCGAAATATGAAAATGTATTGTGCAGGATCATAGTTAAAGTTGTATTTTTCTCGTAGACAAGGGTTTTTAAGGCTTTTGAAGCCTAACTTGTGAATGCAAGATAAAGGAGAATACAAAAGAGTCTTTAGGTGTGGAGAGGAGACTGTGAGAATATGATTAATGCAGGTCTAACACATTTTTGATGTAATAAGGCGAACTGAAGCTTGGCATCATTAATAAAAGCGGTCCCACATTGAGAAGCAAACCCAGAGATGTAGCCCGAACACATGGGCGAACTCCGTTAACAAACCTGTCATTGTCTCTTTGTTTTCTCTTATTCTTTCAGTATTTTGATTCCTTCTTTGAGTTATTAATTACAAAAATTTAAGGTAATTAATTAACGTTTCATTAAGTTGTGTAATGAATAAGTACACCTAGTTCTACAATTTCAATTGCAAATGAACATAGCCAGCCATGCAATTTTGTTGATCGAGAATTTATATATCTGAATTAAGTATAAGTTGTTAAGCCTTAATTACACATCAAGTTTGGTATCAAAGCAGTTTAACAGGAAAAATTGCAAGCGGTGGATGTTAACCAGATTGAAATTAAAGCGAGAAGAAGGTGCACTTGAGGAGATTAATCCAGAGATCAGATTGAGGCAAGTTACTTGAAGGCAAACCATGGCACAACTGGAAGAAGGAAAATCTCCCAATCCTAAAATCTTTGAGAATGAAGAACAATTTCGCAAAATGTTCCTAGACATGAAGATAATGTTGGAAGAGTTGTACAAGGACAAAAATAAGGAGAAAGGTGAATCCTCTTCAAAAGATGACAAAGGTAAAGGAGTAGGAGGTGGTGGTGACCCTCCTGAACCTCCATCTCCATCTTCTTCATCTTCTTCATCTTCTTTGTCTACTTCATCTTCAAAGAAGAAACAACCTATGTAACCTGAATCTAATACACCTTTGTTAAAACTTGATGTTAAATTTGAATTGCCAACTTCTAATGGAGAATTGGATGCAACGAAACTTGATAATTGGATAAAGCATATTGAAGTCTATTGCATGATTTAGAAGTTTATTGATGATACTTCCAATATCCAATTAGCCACACTTCGCCTAGGAGGCACAACCTTAATTTGGTGGGAGAGAAAAACTCAAGAAGATCTTAGTTGATATGATAAAATTATTTCTTCTTGGTTTGAGTTTATAGCTGCACTTAAGAAACAGTTTTATCCATTAGGTCACATGCAACAAGCAGTAATGAATTGGAAATCATTAAGGCAAGAGAAAGGACAAAGAGTATAGGAATATACATTTGAATTTAGGAAAAGAGCTTTAATTTTGGGCATTCCATTATATACACAAGAAAATTTGTTGAAGTATATAGATGGATTACGTGGAAATTTGAGACATATAATACTTATGTTCAATCCAACCAACCTTGACGAAGTTAGTGTGCAAGCCATTCATCTTGAAATAGGCATGAAGAATAGCCATGCCAGTTTCTTAATGGAATTCGTTAAGCAAAAAGGAAGCAAGAAAGGGAAGGAGAAAATGGAGCGAAAAACTTCCGTGAAGAAATAGGAGATAAAGCCTTATTGCTCACACTACAAAAAGAAAGGGCTCAAAGATGAAAAATGTTGGAAATTACATCTTGATCAGAAACCAAAGTGGTTCAAGGGTTGAAAGGGTAAGAAAAAGATGACAAATATCGTGTAGGACCTTAGATCAAATTTTGATGATGAAACCAAGATAACAGTTGTGGGTATAAAAGGTATAATTCCTGTTGCCAATACTAGTTCCCTTGCTTCTTCTTTAAAGTGTAATGAGATCCCTAATGAAAATAAAAGGAATGAATTGTTTCATATAAGGACTATAGTGAAATAAAGTAAAATTAATACACTCATAGATAGTGGATCACAAGTGAACTTAATCTCTAAACAAGTTGTTAAGAAATTGGGATTAAAAACAACACCTCATCCAAAACCATATCTATTGGGTTGCGCGCATGATAATGCTCGGTTACATGTCTCAAGACAATGTAAACTCAAATTTGCAATCACATCCAAATTTTTAGATGAGGTGGAGTTAGATGTAATTCAACTTGACATCTATGGGATGGTTTTAGGAAGTCCTTGTATGATAGAAAGGCCATTTTCTACAAGGAACATAACATGTATCATTTGTTTAAAGATGGAATTGAATTCATTGTGAAAGCTCATCACATGAAGAATGATAGATTTGTTGTAAACACAAGGCATTTGAAGATGATTGTGAATGCAAGAAACACGTTAAACCTCATGTCTATAATAGCTAGTGATATTAAGCATGAAGATGAAGTAATCACATGAATTTATAATCATGATAAGGTATCGTAGAAAGCACAATATGAGGATCAATTGCAAACAAATTTAAGCCTTCATCCAAAGGTTGAAAATGAGGGTTTGAAAGGTTCATTTTCTACTCATGATCCTATTTAGGAATCCAACATGTTGATTCTTCTTCTTTTGCATCAATTTATTAGGTATTGTTGTTTTCTATTCTTTTGGTTAGCTCTATATGGATGGTGGATGCGACAATGAATATTGATGCGTATTCAGTTGACTGTATCAATAATGCTATCTTATTTTTCATCTTGTTTGTGATGGGTTAGATGATCAAAATTCCAGTAGGGTACACAAATGATACTGGGCAAGTGAGGCAACAATTCTCACTTAAATTCTATATAAAACTAGACTTTTGGTGGTCCAAAAGCTTCTCAATTGGGAGGAATGATCCAGAAGATCTAAAAAAATTCATAGTCCCAAAATTTGACGAAACCATCATCATTGCATAGAGTTCTTTGAGACGATTCCAACACCACTTGAATCCCGTTAATCAGAGTTCGTTCGTGAAAGTTATGGTTGGTCAAAGTTGTGCAAAAAAGGTTGACCAGGTATAGATGATGACGTCAACATGTTGATGTGGCATGCAAAGGTGGAAAGGTAACTTGGACCAATGAGAAGGTGACACATGGCATAGGGTGATGTGGCATAGTTCGACAATTTGGACCAATCAAGTACTAACACGTGTCCAAGCATATGCGAATAAGAAAGGGCCACGTGGCCCATTGAATGGATGCCACGTGGCACCACGACTTTCTACCAATTTGCTGGGATGTTTAAAATACTGTTGAGTGGGTCAAACCCTCGATCTCCCCCTTCTACTTTTCCTCACATCCACTAGAGCAAGTGACTTCCTTGCTATATAAGCGGGGCCAATTTCTATTTATATTTTAAATAACAACAAAATCATATAAAAGGGAGTCGGGTGGTTTGAACCCTCGACCTCCCAAATCCCATTAAGCACTCTCAACCAACGCGCCACACACTATTCATAGGAAAAATTCAACGATGTATTTATTTAAAGTAAAAAAATTCATTTTAAAGTAAAGATGAGGCCGACGGTTTGAACGGTCGACCTCCATATCATAAAAACTGACCCATGCCACTAGACCATGCATATTGTTCACGATAAAGGATAAGACCAAATTTTATTTGTTATGTGTTGAACAGTAAAAGCCTAAAAAAGAGGGGCTTGGTTTTGAACTCAAACCCTCTTATAAAAAGTGATTTTTTTTACCATTAAGGCAGAGACCGAAATATGAAATTGTATTGTGTAGGATCATAGTTAAAGTTGTATTTTTCTCATATAAAAGGGTTTTTAAGGCTTTTGAAGCCTAACCCATGAACGCAAGATAAAGGAGAATACAAAAGAGTCTTTAGGTGTGGAGAGGAGATTGTGAAAAGATGATTAATGCATGTCTAACACATTTTTGATGTTATAAGGAAAATTGAAGCTTGACATCATTAATAAAAGCAGTCCCACATTGAGAAGCGGACTTGGAGACATAGCTCGAACACATGGGTGAACTCCGTTAACAAACTTGTTATTGTCTCTTCATTTTCTCTTATTCTTTTAGTATTTTGATTCTTTCTTTGAGTTATTAATTACAAAAAATTAAGGTAATTAATTAACGTTTCATTAGGTTGTGTAATGAATAAGTACACCTAGTTCTACAATTTCAACTGCAAATGAACATAGCCATGCAATTATATTGATTGAGAATTTATATATTTGAATCAAGTATAAGTTGTTAAGCCTTAATTATAGATCAATGCATATCCACATAATTCTTTTAGTTTTGTGCACTCTATAGATTATCCTTAAGTGACCTAAGGATGTCCTCACTCGTGAATCCAATTCTTTGCCTTATGTGCTTTGTTGTCCCCAAATGCCAAATATGTGAAAGACAAAACATCATATCCAGACAATGCTCAAAAAGGATTTATCCCTGTTAGGATAGGTGACATTAGAATTTCCATCCTAAGTTGATTTATGTGTCTCCATGTTCTTTGGAAAGTGTTCTAGAGGACACGAGGGTAAAATATTTATCATTTATTTTCCTACAACAATTTGTAATTGCATTCAAAGAGGTGGACCCACTGCGGTGACAATTACATAGAATCTCGAGAGCATATTCCTTTTGGGCGTCCAACTTTTGGGTGGGGACCACCCATAAATGCATGTCTTTGCATGTTATCCTAGATTGGGCACCCAACCTTGCATGTTCTGGGTTTGAGTCATTGGAGCCGTCGAAGAGTTATGGAACAGTCTAGATTGAATTTTTTTTATTGTCTATGGATTAGGTGCCCATGTGAGCATTTATGTAACGCTTGAAAAACACACATTCCAAAATAATTAATTACTTTGATCAATGCACATCACAAGTAAGGGAAAGGAGATAACATGCAAAACATTTATATCCATGCATGCTCAAAGGAAAGTTCATTAAAGATACTAAGTACATATATTTATTACTTCATTAATACTTCAAAGGAACTTCATACATTAATGAGTTACTATATATATCAACACATGGCTATGCCTTTACCAAATCTAGCCATATAGGCTTATACAAAGATACACAAAACACAAAAATTCAAATATTGTAAAGCCAATTGAGGGAACAACAGTATCATCAATGCATCCACAAAAGAACCATAACACAAGAATTTCATGAGTGGAAAACCCTTGTAGGGATGAAAAACCACTCATAAAAGTGTCTCATTGGCTTAATGAAATGCCTCATCGGCCGAGCCTTACTGGCTACAAAGTTTCAATGGTTACAAGATGCCTCATAGGCAATGGTCATACTATCTCGTTGACAAGACCATTCATTACATACCTCTGGATATCATGAGTGTCACACATATCAAGGAGCATATGGGAGTTCTTTTACTAGTCACATAAGTCTTCATGCAACATTTTCAAGTTTTACCAATGCATTATCCTTACATATGAAATTTAGGTAGTGCCAACACTATCATGAATTGCTCCCAAGTATTTGTAAATAAGACCATTCTACTTCCAATGATCTCTCAAATATCACACAAGTACGCTGCAATCACGCAAAGCTTCATGAAAGTAATTATAATCCTGCTAGGATGCGCACCTGCCTATGCAATTATAAGCAAAATGTTTACTTCTAAACTCAATGATTCATATTTAGGTTTTATCAATGAGAGAGTAATACTATAAAGGAATTTAGAAGATATAGCTCATATATGTATGAGAATACATGTGTATAAAAGCTAATATATATATATATATATATATATATATATATATATATATATATATATATATATATATATATATATATATATATGCTATATAAGTATACATTCTTGTAAAATAAAATCTCAAAATCAACTAAGTGGGGAAAATTCCCTGAATTTCTCTACGTATGTGTATATTGTTATGAATTCATGAGGAAAAGTGTCATCATTATGAAACTAAGCTTGCATAAGAGTAGAGGGTATGATTCAGCATTCATTTATCTTACTCAGGTACAGATTGATTCTGGCCATAATAGGAATAGGTGGCAAGATTGCATTCCTAATTCTATATATATATAGATCTAAGGTTAGAAAATGTCTCAAAATTCATATTCCTAAGAGAATGCTCACAAGAAATAAATTCTACTCTGATTTTGATAACTCACTTTTGACTCGGTTTAATCATTCCTCTAACATTTCAAGGTTTATAGGTAATTAAATGCAAATGTGTAACTTCTGATTTGTTTTCAAAGTATTCAATAAGCCGTTCCCAAATTAAAGGGTTCATTCTAAATATAAAAAATTTACATGACATTTGTAAAAATAAAATAAAATACTTTCAAGCAGAAATGTATACATTTTGAACGAACAAAATTTACCCAATTCGCTTAAAACAATTGTAAGCAAGTGTGTTCTTGCTTTCAAGATAGCCAATATTCCATTTCTAATTAAAATAATCGTGTTATATAATTTTAAAAGAAACAATCACTAGTTAGAATCTACCCATATTCATATGCACATATGCATATATTTGGACAGATACTCAAAGGTAAAACAATCCATTATAGAAACATATCTACTTAAAACAAAAATATTTGTTATTGTAAGTCAGATTTCCACATTTAATCTTTTTGAGTTCTAAATCTTGCTCTCACACTTATTGTATTTGTATTCTTTTCTATACATATATCTAGAAATATAAATAGATACACAAAAATCTACATTTACAGCTGAAGTAACTTACAATCTTTTTAAATAGAAAGATATATACATATATTTAATTAAATATGTGAATATATATACATACTTATAGACACTTAGGGAATCACACTTACAATGAAGTAATAAAAATAGCTCCAGCCGTACAAAATATTTACCTTACTATGTTGCAGTCATTACATACATGATTCATATAATTACACACACACACATACACACACACACACACACACACATATATATATACGCACACATTTATATTTATATACAAACAATTTATCTTTCAATTTTTCCAGCACCAACATGATTGTAAACACTTACAGCCAAAGGTATATTTACTCATTTAAATTCTACAATGATTTAATTCTCAGCATTAAATTTT
Organism: Sequoia sempervirens; assembly: GCA_007258455.2. Lineage (NCBI taxonomy): Eukaryota > Viridiplantae > Streptophyta > Pinopsida > Cupressales > Cupressaceae > Sequoia > Sequoia sempervirens. The sequence continues at coordinate 38,026 of VDFB02294955.1, forward strand.
CCAACATCAATATGATTGTAAACAACAATATATACATAAAAAAATTCATCTATAAGTAATCTTCATAATATATACAGACTAATATATGGATACAAAGAGATATCATTGTAAAACAACAAGTTTAATCACTTTTATATCAGATTTTTGTTCATCTACTCTTTTCATTCTTACTTCCATACATAAAGTATTTGTAATCATCTATATATATGTAAAAAGAAGAACATAAAATTGTAATTTACAGCTGAAGTTTACACATTCTAAAATAGCTTTAGGCATACATTTCAGTGCCCCATAATTAAGATGTTCTATATATATTCACATGTAATTCTTTTTATATCCATTTTGAAAATAATACATTCACAGCCAAAGTGTTATATAAGCCTACAACATATTATATACATAGAGGTATGCTTATGCAAATATTTTTTTAGATGAGTAAAATTATTATATACATATATACATATTTTATGCATATATATATTTATTTCAAAGCTGTATATTCAGTAATATATTTTCAGCAGAAGTAGTAAAATGTTCAACATTAAGTATTCATTTGCCACATTAAAATCAAATACTCACAGTGGTGTTGTGGATATATATATATATATATATACATAGGTATATATACATATATATATACTTATATATTTTATTATTTTTAACAAAAGAATAAACACATTTCTAAAGCATGAATTCAACTCTGTATTATATCTTTTAGAAATTTCACATGTATTTACCCAGATTACTATATATTTTATTATGTATATATATATGCATATATATTAAACAATACAATTTAAATATATAAGTATATATATGTATACACAGGTTAATTTAAATTGTAGCACAAGCAAATAAATTTTCTTCAATTTATAATAAATTTTGTTTTTCAACAAAGATTCAATCTGCAACAAAAAAATAGTGTATATATATATATATAGGTATATATCAAAGGAGGACATGAAGAATTAGATTTGTACACTATTGGCTCAAAATTTATGGAATAAACCAAAATAACTCCACTTTTCCAAAACACAGTAACAAGTTCACACAGTTGAATCAAAATACAATGGGAAAGGAATTAAAAACCTGGATTCGCTTCCTGTAGAATTCCCTTTTCTTTCTTGTTTTTTTTTCCCTTCTCCACCATGCTAGATTCACTGTGCTTAGAAACCCTCTTCTCAGCAACCAATTTTCAGTTATTTTTGCAAAGCAATAAAGAAGATTCTATGAAAGAACAATTGTGTTTCGGGTAATGATTTTCCTTTTTAAAGTTTTTCCCTTCCATTTTCATAACCTAATCTTTAAAATCAAAAATAAAATTTAGTTTTATGAACGATATTTATCTTTAATTAATAATAATAAAGAATTCTATTTTAATTGTAACTACATAACTATGCAAGTAAATAGTGAGCAATTGTCATTTGTAATTTATAAAAGAAATACTTACCTTAATAAGCAAGTACATAAATATTATTCACGCGCAAATTAAATATTTATTCTGAATAATATTAACGAAATTTCACTTACTTGCATGTAAAATAATTTTCCTAAATAACAAAGTATTTTCATTTAATTGCAATTAAGTTAATTATTCTAAATAATAAGCATTATCAATTAATTGAAAAAAAATGAATTCTCTAATTAAAATATAATTATTTCCTTTTTGTTTGTTTATAACTTAATTTAATTAAACATTATAAAATTACGAACAATAAAAATAAGGGTCGTGACATCATTTCCCCCTTAAAGAATCATCCACCTGAGAAAGATATGTTTACTTCAAACATCTATCTGTTTATCATAACCAAAAATTCTTGTGGCTAGCATCCATACACTTGCACACCTTGTTAGCATATCATAGCTTTGTCAATTCACTTTATTTACTTTACCAAATAAAAGCATGCAACTAATTCATTTCTTTCATACAATTTTCTATATCTTATTCAAATCTTTTTGAGATTCCAAGATATTTACTGCTAGAAAGAAAACAATTATGTTCATTTGTCAATATGCCTACTCGCATGAGATGTTAGAACAATTGCCTTTATGATGAAAAAAAAATAAGCATCCTATACTACTTGTTATCATCATTAGCAAATTGAAACACTAAACAAAAAGAGAATTTTGAGTAAGTAGATAATGCAAAATAATTACAATAAGGTCCTTTTGATCAACAACATAAAAGATAAGATCAACAAGTTACAAAAGATCATCAAGATCATCAAAGATAAGAAGATCACTTACTAAAACAAAAGGTTCAGGTTGATTACCTTAGTAACCCGGAATACCATATGTCAGGAAGATCATCAAGGGCTCAATACTGATCCAACCAGTTACTAAATTTCACAACAAAAGGGTAAGTCTCAATAGAAATTAACTTTCTATTAACAAGGATATCCATGAATGTATTATATGTATAATCCTTTCTATTTTACAAATGCAACAAGAATGCATCCAAGAGAAGTGCATTACATTAGTTGACTAAACAAGTCATTCAACGATTCATGCTACGATACATATCTAATTTTTAAATTTCATAAAGAAAATATAATATTTAATCAATCTTTAGTTGCCATAACCTAATGGTCTTCCGCAAGCTGAAGGTCAAAGCATGGTTAAGGTGCTTTTCCCACCCAACCATGAAGCATAACACTTCCTCGAGGTTCTTCCTAACTCGAAGAACACTCGACCCTACATGAGGTGCCTAGAAACCAATAATAATAGGGCAGGGGGGAAACTCTCGATGCATGCCTGAGCCTTATATGCACTCTTATACTAGAATGAACATATTTCTTGCATACAGGATGTGGCAAAGAAACATATTTATATAAATAGATTCTAGGCATTCATTATCCATCTATTTCAATGGTACAACTTGCTTTGGCCAAAGCATATATAGAAGAAAATTTGGTTGATCTTGGAAAAGAAGATCACCTTCTCTGTTAATCCACATTCGGCATCCCGTCCCGAAAGGTAAGCTTAAAATTTATCACACACCACACTTTAAAGAAAGGAGATAGAGGTACATCCATAACATGAAATATATATCCATAACATGTATTCCATGAATTATCCATAAATGCTCAAGAAATTTCATATAACACTGTCAATGTACTTACACCAATAAGGGTGTTACAAATCATCTATTTCAATGATACAATAAACAAGAATACATAACCTCTGGTGCCTAACTCACACAGGGTATGAATACATAATTTACCTATAGTGCCTCACTCGCACAAATATGGAACATGTCTCGTACACAATGTGCATTACTCATTCAAGTTTTTATAAAATGAATATGATAAGTGCATCTCTCTCACAAGTGCATTACTCGCACTCCAGGTGAAATATGCATAAATTATAGTAGTGCATTTATAATGATCATTACTCGATCTACTAAACACCATGAGTATGAAAAGTATATCCCGCACACAAATGTAAAATGAAATTACTCAAGTGTTTTATCCACACAAAGAAATCAAGAACTTGTTCTAGTGCATCACTCACACAAGAACAACAATAATATGAAATATGCATTACTCGCATTAGTATAAATATAGTGAATATTTCACATTCAAGTATACATATAAATATAATCAAGGAAACAAATATTTTATGCCATGAATGCAATCATTCATACAGATGTGCCATTTACGGAGAAAAAGAAGTGCATCATTGCACTAGGATACATGATTCAATTACATCAATCACTTCTGACTTTGTCTGATAGACAAATGAAGTTATTTATCATTTCAATTTCTATCATGAATTACCAATGAAGATTCTCAAGACATCATAACCTTGCATTTTCGAAAGATCTTGTGGATTCTATCATATCCAATTCCCATAGGAATAAGACGTTCATCAATCAATTTGTCTTTAAAACTTCCATCTTAGGTTTCCCTTTCCTCAAGAAGGCTCAACTAATATTTATCCATTATTCAGAACTTTATTTACTACACATGGGTTTTTCCTTCTTTCTCTCATCGGGAAGTTCTCCTTTTTTTTTCTTCCCCTTGTATCTTATCAACTCATTCATCCTTTAATTCATTAGAGAGATCTCTCTTCACAATATACTTCTCTTATTGAATTCACTTTTATTGCCACCTCATCATTCATAGGTTGTCACCTTATTTGATCCCTATTGGTTCAGGTATATCTATTCATCTTACTTCATCATTCACCCTTTTTAATTCTCCATTCCACCACTCTCACAAAGTATCTTATGAAAACACACTTAAGACGAAGAGGTCTTACACCTCTAGAGTTCTCTCAATAATCAAACTGCGCCCAAACTTCTAATCAGTTCAAACTAACCATCAAAGAATCACCAACTCATCAAAAGAATTCTCACCCACAACTAGGGTTCTCTAATCAATTCAACAAGTTCATATACTATAAAACCTAAGCATAGTAGACTCGAGGTCTGAGTGTTGAACCTGAGTGCTCTGATACCAAAATGTAACGCTTGAAAAACACACATTCCAAAATAATTAATTACCTTGATCAATGCACATCACAAGTAAGGGAAAGGAGATAACATGCAAAACATTTATATCCATGCATGCTCAAAGGAAAGTTCATTAAATATACTTCGTACATATATTTATTACTTCATTAATACTTCAAAGGAACTTCATACATTAATGAGTTACTATGTATATCAACACAAGGTTGTGCCTTTACCAAATCTAGCCATATAGGCTTATACAAAGATACACAAAACACAAAAATTCAAATATTGTAAAGCGAATTGAGGGAACAACAGTATCATCAATGCATCCAAAAAATAACCATAACACAAGAATTTCATGAGTGGAAAACCCTCGTAGGGATGAAAAACCACTCGTAAAAGTGCCTCACTGGCTTAATGAAATGCCTCACCGGCCGAGCCTTACTGGCTACAAAGTTTCAATGGTTACAAGATGCCTCGTAGGCAATGGTCATACTATCTCATTGACAAGACCATTCATTACATACCTTTGGATATCATGAGTGTCACACATATCAAGGAGCATATGGGAGTTCTTTTACTAGTCACATAAGTCTTCACACAACATTTTCAAGTTTCACCAATGCATTATCCTTACATATGAAATTTAGGCAGTGCCAACACTATCATGAATTGCTCCCAAGTATTTGTAAATAAGACCATTCTACTTCTAATGATCTCTCAAATATCACACAAGTACGTTGCAATCACACAAAGCTTCATGAAAGTAATTATAATCCTACTAGGATGCACATATGCCTATGCAATTATAAGCAAAATGTTTACTTCTAAACTCAATGATTTATATTTAGGTTTTATCAATGAGAGAGTAATACTATAAAGGAATTTAGAAGATATAGCTCATATATGTATGAGAATACATGTATAAGCTAATGTATATATATATATATATAAGTATACATTCTTATGTAAATAAATCTCAAAATCAACTGAGGAAAATTTATAATTTCTTTGTATGTGTATAATGACCCATAATTCATGAGAAAAGTGTCATCATTGAAACTAACTTCCATAAAGTAGGGTATGATTCAACATTAATTTATCTTTTTATAAAATTCACAATTGATTCACAATACATAATAGGAATAGGTGAATTGCATTCTAATTCTATATATATAGATCTAAGGTTAGAAAATGTCTCAAATTTCATATTCCTAAGAGAAATGCTCACAAGAAATAAATTATACTCTGATTTTGATAACTCACTTTTGACTCGGTTTAATCATTCCTCTAACATTTCAAGGTTTATAGGTAATTAAATGCAAATGTGTAACTTCTGATTTATTTTCAAAGTATCCAATAAGTCGTTCCCAAGTTAAAGGGTTCATTCTAAAAATAACAAATTTACATGACATTTGTAAAAATAAAATAAAATACTTTCAAGCAGAAATGTATACATTTTGAACGAACAAAATTTACCCAATTAGCTTAAAACAATTGTAAGCAAGTGTGTTCTTGCTTTCAAGATAGCCAATATTCCATTTCTAATTAAAATAATGATGTTATATAATTTTAAAAGAAACAATCACCAGTCAGAATCTACTCATATTCGTATGCACATATGCATATATTTGGACAGATACTCAAAGGTAAAACAATCCATTACAGAAACATATCTACTTAAAACAAAAATATTTGTTATTGCAAGTCAGATTTCTACATCTAATCTTTTTGAGTTCTAAAGCTTGCTCTCACACTTATTGTATTTGTATTCTTTTCTATACATATATCTAGAAATATAAATAGATACACAAAAATCTACATTTACAGCTGAAGTAACTTACAATCTTTTTAAATAGAAAAATATATACATATATTTAATTAAATATGTGAATATATATACATACTTATAGACACTTCAGGAAATCACACTTACAACGAAGTAATAAAAACAACTTCAGCCGTGTAAAATATTTACCTTACAATGTTGCAGTCATTACATACATGATTCATATAATTACATACACAAATATATATATATATATATATACACACACATTTATATTTATATACAAACAATTTATCTTTCAATTTTTCCAGCACCAACATGATTGTAAACACTTACAACTAGATAAAGTAAACATTTACAACCAAAGGTATATTTACTCATTTAAATTCTACAATGATTTAATTCTCAGCATGTTTCATACGTATATATATATATATAAATAATTTTATCATTAAATTTTCCAACATCAGTATGATTGTAAACAACAATATATACATAAACAAATTCATCTATAAGTAATCTTCATAATATATACAGACTAATATATGAATACAAAGAGATGTCATTGTAAAACAAGTTTAATCACTTTTATATCAGATTTTTATTCATCTACTCTTTTCATTCTTACTTCCATACATAAAGTATTTGTAATCATCTATATATATGTAAAAAGAAGAACATAAAATTGTATTTTACAGCTGAAGTTTACACATGCTAAAATAGCTTCAGGCATACATTCCACTGCCCCATAATTAAGATGTTTTATATATTTAAATACATATGTGTGTATATTTGTATATATATTTATTCACATGTAATTCTTTTTATATCCATTTTGAAAATAATACATTCACAGCCAAAGTGTTATATAAGCCTACAACATATTATATACATAGAGGTATGCTTATGTATATATGTTTTTAGATGAGTAAAATTATTATATACATATATACATATTTTATGCATATATATTTATTTCAAAGTTGTATATTCAGTAATATATTTTCAGCAGAAGTAGTAAAATGTTTGGCATTAAGTATTCATTTGCCACATTAAAATCAAATACTCACAGTGGTGTTGTATATATATATATAGGAGTATATACATATATATATACTTATATATTTTATTATTTTTAACAAAAGAGTAAAGACATTTCTAAAGCATGAATTCAACTCTATATTATATCTTTTAGAAATTTCACATGTATTTACCCAGATTACTATATATTTTTTTATGTATATATATATGCATATATATTAAACAATATAGTTTAAATATATAATTATATGTATACACAGGTTAATTTAAATTGTAGCACAAGCAAACAACTTTTCTTCAATTTATAATAAATTTTGTTTTTCAACAAATATTCAATTTGCAGCAAAAAAATAGTTCAATATATACATAAATATATATATATATAGGTATATATTAAATGAGGACTTGAAGAATCGGATTTGTACACTATTGGCTCAAAATTTATGGAATAAACTCAATCAGAATTTACCAAAATAACTTCACTTTTCCAAAACACAGTAACAAGTTCACACATTTGAATCAAAATACAATGGGAAAGGAATTAAAAACCTGGATTCGCTTCCTTAGAATTCCCTTCTCCACCATGCTAGATTCATCGTGCTTCAAAAACCCTCTTTTCAGCAACCAATTTTCAGTTATTTTTGCAGAGCAATAAAGAAGGTTATATAAAAGAACAATTGTGTTTTCAGTAATGATTTTCCTTTTTAAAGTTTTTCCCTTCCATTTTCATAACCTAATCTTTAAAATCAAAAATAAAATTTATTTTCATGTACGATATTTACAAAAGAAATATTTACCTTAATAAGCAAGTAAAGAAATATTAAATATTTATTCTAAATAATATTAATGAAATTTCACTTACTTGCACCTAAAATAATTTTCCTAAATAACAAAGTATTTTCATTTAATTGGAATTAAGTTAATTATTCTAAATAATAAACATTATCAATTAATTGAAAAAAAATGAATTCTCTAATTAAAATATAATTATTTCATTTTTGTTTGTTTATAACTTAATTTAATTAAACATTATAAAATTCTGAACAATAAAAATAGGGGTCGTGACAATTTAATAATTTTCACCATGCTTATGGGCTGTCCACTAAGGGGGCATGGGTTTTTCTAGGTGGTTTTTCTTGTTTTGTTATACCACTTGTGGTATTCTCTCTCATAAACTTCTATATATTGGAGCATTGAGATGGTAGTTAAGAGTTTGTTTGCAAGGTTGTCAAAGTAACGAAGTGCTACCAAAATTCAGAGAGGAGTGTTGTATTGTTGTATCTCTTTTGAAGATTACTACAAACATTGGATCTCTTTGGGTGTTGAGTTTTTTTCTTGCAAAGGTTTCTCCATGTATATTTTGTGTCACTTGTGTTTCTCAACTTGTGGTATTGTTGATTTTATTTCATTGTTACAATTGCTAATCACATAATCACATAATTGGTAATCATGTATACATATTTCAGATTTGCAACCACATATTTAAGTTCATATTGCTAAAATTTTTACTTTGAATTTCTAACAATCCCAATCGACATATGGTAGGTGGTGTTATAGCAATGCTTCCCCAAATGTAACTGTAGACATCTAAATTTGGACACTTAATTTATCCAAATTTATCACTTTTCATCTAAACATCCTCTTATCCGAGTTAATTAAGTAATATTACTATTATTTAATTAATATCTTTAATTAACACCTGGAAATCACTAAGACATTTTAATTAATTGTCGTATTAAATGCCTTACTTCTCTCCAATCCTTTTTTTACATCAAATAGAGAATTAAATAAATATTATTTTATTTAAATTTCTCATCACATATCATTTTCATCCTAATCCTTGAGTTGGGATGTGTCACATCCTCCAACTTTTTACCAAGTTGGCTTTTAATCCCTAATTAACCCCTAATTATCCTCTAATTAGATTAGTCAAACCCTAATTGTACCTTGGTCAGCCTCTTCCCCCCAAGGAATTTTTTTAATTCACATTTATTTATCCTAGATTCCCCTCTTTTATATGTGAGTTTTTAATTTACATTCCATCCTTCCAAGGCTTCTAGAACCTTGGACTTGTCACAATCTCCACATGTGACCAAGTCCCACCTTTTTGGAGCCCACCTTTTTGGATATAATTTACATTTATATCCCCAACCACCTTTCCTTTTTCCATGTAGATTTTTGAGGAATTCCAAAATTCCTCAAATGTCCCTTTCACTCTCACTTGGGGACAATAAATCTTTTTTTGTGAAAATCTTCTCACTCCCCAAGGTGCTTGGAAGGTACTTGTCCTTCCTCCACCTCATGTACCTTTTTGACAAGTCACCTCCATCTAATATCCCCTTGGCCACTTCACCCTCCACATGTCAAGATGTGAAGGCTTGTGGGTTCTCAACCCACCATAGCCCTTCATCTTGACCTTGTTGGATCAATCTTGACCATTGAATTCTCTAGAGAATTCAAATTCCTTCTATAAATACCCTCCTTAAGGGCATTTTGAACACT
>VDFB02294956.1:0-16088 GCA_007258455.2 Sequoia sempervirens
TAAATTTGTGGATGAAGTACTGTTTGATGTAGTTCCACTGGATATCTGTGGGATAGTGCTTGGTAGCCCTTATCTTTATGACAGAAAAGCAATCTTCTACAGGCAACAAAATCATTATCATTTGTTTAAGGATGGCATTCAGTACATTGTACATTCTCACAGGATTAAGACTGATCAATCTTTTGCAAACACAGGGTAGTTAAAGAGGGTAATTAATGCAAGTAAAGAGTTAACTCTTATGTCTGTCAGTACAGGTGGTTCTACACTTGAACTTGGAGTAGCTAACCAGGGTCAGATGTTGCAGGATGCACTTGCAGTACAGCATGAGAAAATGATTATTGAAAGCATTGATGGATCCTTGGGTAATAATGTTCCTGTTGTGAAGGATCGAATTGTTGTTAAGTTATTCTCTTTCATTTCTGCATTGATGTTCAGCTTGATGCTAGTCAATTTTTGTTGGTTAGTCGCTACGGCAATTGATGTAGATGCTTATGGAAGTGATAGAATAATGTTTATGTTCAACAATATTGTTGCAGTCTTTATTATGCTTGTGAGCCAGGTATTCAGATGTACAGGGGATACAGGACAAGTGGGGAGGCCAAGTCCTCACTTAATGTCAGATTAAATGCCACTTTTGGAGGTCCAAAAGGTCTTTAGTGGGGAGGCCTGATCCGGTGGACATTTTTTAATGAAAATTGAAGTGTCTCATTTCTCTCCAAAATCTGCACCATCAGAAAGAGCTCAGCGTCCTGATTCCAACGCAACTCGAACGGAGCGAAAAGGAGTCCGTATGCACGAGTTATGGTCAGTCAAACCTCGGGTCAAACTGAGAATCAGGGGCATCTAGAAGGCAAAAAAAATGATTGTTTCTTAATTTGATGGAAGCAGCGTCAAGTTGAAGAGCTCGTCGAGACGATTCCGACGGTGTTCGTTTCGTCAAAATCTGACATCGTATGCGGGAGTTATCAGCAGTCAAAGCTTGAAGTTGACTTTTGAGGTGGTGGACCGTACGGATGCTGACGTTAGCATTCTGTACTGTACGGACTGTGAAGTGGCCGAACCGAAATCTGACATGTGGCTTCCACGTCATCATTGTACGGACCAATCGGGTCTCAACATGTGTCGTCCGTACACACGGCAGCAATACCGTCGGCGTCCAGTCAGCGTACGTCATCTCCACGTCAGCAGCGCAGTTGGCAGAACACGTCGGCCGAGTCAGTAAGCCACATCATCATCTGATTTGGTGGACACATCAGCAGAACAGGCCAATGAGAACCCGCCATGTGGCATCCTAGGTGCGGCAAGTTGACTTGTCTTCTACCGACGGGCAGTTAGTTGTTTGCATTTGTTAAAAGTGTTGTTAGAGGGTTTCGAACCCTTCACCTCTGTTTCACCATGAAAACCTCTGACCAGCTCGGCTAAGAATCCGGCTCTATGTATGTTTGTTGCCACGTTTCTTTTCTTGTCTGTGCAGTTTGAAATTGGTTATAAAGGAACCGACGGCCGGGAGTGGAACCCGGAACCGCCGGGTTCCCAAAATATGCCATCACCAACGAGCCACCGAATGAATTCGATAAAAGCATGGCATCGGATTATTTTGTTAACTATTTGAAAGCCGAATGACCTATGATTTAAAAACAAACTCCTCTATAAGTTAAAACTAATCCTTTTAAAGGATTAAATCAAAACTAATTAAAATCTCCTAAGCCCGAAATGAATAATAAAAAGGGCTAAAATAAACATTAAGGGGATTATTAAAGATTTATTATGTATAAATAGGGGATTTATTTTTGTTAGGGGAAATTTGTAATGATCTTTATGCAAAATTGGGAGATTTTTTAAAAATCTTTATGTATTTTGGAGAGATAAGGTGGATTTGGGAAATATTTTCAAATCAATTGGTTAAAGGCCAAGTTGAGCAAATTCTTTGTATAAAAAGGGGTGTGAGGTGAGAGTAGAAATCGAAGTTTTTTTTCAGGTGACGAAGTCTTGAAGCTGTGGAGTTAATCGAAAGAGAGGTCTTGTGGAGATTCTTTGAGTCATTCTTGCACGTCAGAGCACTGTTATGCTGCCGAAGTGCTTGGAGAATGATTGTGGTGCTTTGTAATTGATTTTTGGAGTTAATCGGATCAGTCTCTCTATTGGAGTGGACCCGGAGACGTAGTCACGTTTTGTGACAAACTCCGTTATCAACTGTTTGCACTTCTCTTATTCTCTCTCTTTCTTTCTCTCATTTCCTTCCTTTCTGTTATAATCACCTTGTTATTACTTTCATTTTGTTATTTCCATAAGTTAATTTTGATTTAATTAACTTGGAATAATCATTGTAAAAGCATTGTAAAACTTAAGCATTTAAATACTGCAATCTAGTCTAGATCCTATACAGTTCAGTTGCACATTTATGTAGATTGAAACCAAAAAAAAATATTGCAATTAGTTGTTTTCCTTCATTTCTCATGCTTCAATTTGATATCACATTACTTTGGTCCTGAACATACCTTTTCATGGAAGTACAAAATGAAATGATGCAGTCAAAACATTCTTGTCAAAATAAAATGTAGTTTATATGGTACTCTGCAAAGAAAGATAGTATTAACACAAGAAGATGAGAACACCATCACATCCTCCTTGATGACACCTCCACACCTACCCTCTCTCCTTCCAATAACCCTCCCCATTTACAAACACCTACACCTCATATGCAACCTACAATTCAATCCAACTCATCTTCCCAAATCCACCCTTCTCCACCTTTTTCTACAAATTATTACATACCACTAGAAATGCCTTCCATTCAAAGTTGGATAGACTTTCAAACATGTCAACATGTCTAATCTACATAGAAAGATATCCAAAAATTAAAACTAGGCAATCACATGGATTCTATATTTTTTACAAATGCATATCAGAAAGAAAAAAAATGGCCATCGCTTCTCAAAGTGGAAGAATATGGACCCTAGTGAACAACCTTGATGTTTACAAAAACTAACTCAAATTGAGGAGATACTGATAGTGAGTGTTAACTCCATCCTTCAAGTTACCTACGCAAGGGGGTGAATCAAAATATAGTGGCCACACTATTTATTTTCTTAAGGATATTTCTATAATTGCAACTAATTTTCCAAGGCATATAAATGAATTAGATATAATAATACTGGAAAAAAATATCAAGGATCAACAGTATAGCTTCTATATTAGTAGAGGATGTTTCCACGAGGCATTGGAATATAATATTTTTAATGACCCACACTACAAGGATGTACAATTAGATTAGGTTGCATTATCATGTTTTACAAATGCCTCCACTAACATCTATGACCTTCTATATGTGACAACTTCAAATCCTAATCATGTGGGTGTAGGCTTCATGCAAAAGAAAATTATAGAGGATGACTTATTGCGAGAGAACATGCAAACTATAACTTCATTAGTGGAAAACCTCCCACCTGCACGTAGAGAGGTGGAAGAGATACAATCTTTATCAAAACTAGGGAAAAGATGACCAACTCTATTATTGAATGGCCATCCATTTCTTGTCACCTGGATAAATGAATACACCGTTGAAGGATAATTTGTAATGGAATTCCCCACTTTATTTCCAAAAGGCATAATGACATTGAATCAACAACATATGAAATAAGTTAAGCTACATGAATATGCTCTCCATCTTCTAAGGTACCATGATAATAGGTTTGGCCAACACTCACGGTTTAGGTACTTCATACTTAATATACTTATACATCACTAAATCCAATCAACATCTATGTTTGTCCATAGACATTTGGATAATTATCTTCAAACAACAATTTTTTACCTTCACCAAAGATTGAAGGACCTACCTGATGACAAGCTTGCCAACCAACTAATGTGTTTTGGCTCATCTATTTGTGGTACATTCCCATTTTGGAACCACTATTGAGGGGATATTTTTGACATGTTCATTCAATTTGGTTTTCCAACACTAATCTTTACCCTTAGTGCAACATATACAAAATGGCTAGACTTGCATAGTATCATATTGTCTACTACACCCACAAATCCTCATGTCACTTCTAGGTGGAGGCTACAAAATATAGTTTAGAATACACACCTTACCGCACTATACTTACAAAATAGATTCACTACATTTCATGAAGAGGTCTTGGAAAAAATCCTCGGTGCAACTAACTATTGGTATAAGTATAACCTTGCTTATATCATATTTTTACATTGCATTCCTACTTTTACTACTTGCTACAAATCTCTCTTGCTAGGTATAAATGGAAACATAGAGGTTCTACCCATATCCATGGTTTCCTTTGGCTCAAGGAAGCACCTGAAATTGCTAAATTATAATGGAAAAACCTTCATTTAGTAAAAAATGCACTTAAATACATTGGCAGATATGTCTCTGCCTGGAACTCATGGCCCCTTCAATTGAGAAACCAAATATTTTCTCGATCTATTCTTGATAACCCTTCTTTAATGGACACAAGAATGATTTGATAATGAACCTTTTCACTGAATATAATGAAATTCTCAATTATGTTCAATGCCATACAAAGTTGTAGTGTCAAAAAATGTTGTCAGTAACATTTTCACACTTGTTTGGGCCTTGTAAAATTGAGCCTAATGATGCCTTGACTTAGTGTTGTGATGTGTTTAACACACTCACATTAGGTCTCGGGCCCTTGTGAACCAATGAATTTAAATGGTACCTTTCTAAATTGTTGTGAAGTGTTGTAACACACTTTCACACTTTTCTAAGGTTTTATCAATTAAGTAAACCTAATCATGCCTTATTTAGAGTGTTGTAAAGTGTTGTAATACACTTTCACACTTTTCTAGGGTTGAAATTAATAATTGGGATTCTTTATGCTTTACTTAGCCTTATTTTGCATCCACAAGCCTCATTTAATGAATCTTTTCAAGGATAATCCTGACACCAATCAACATCCAATCATCATTCAAGTGTTTTTAGGTTGAATGGCCCAAATTTAGTGATATGGGACTCATTCACCACCTTGGGCGAATGAGTCCCACCTAGGTTTTTGGGTCCATAACCTAGTTTCACACCTTTCTAAGCATTTTTAAAAATGGTCCCATAAATTATGCCAAATGGGACTCATTCGCCATCTTGGGTGAATGAGTCTTGTGTGGCCCAAAATCAAAATTAATTCAAATTCTTGGCGGGTAGATCTAATGTCAGCTTGTAGCATTGTAATTTTGAGAATTCTTGCATAATTAAGTATAAATACAAGTTTCTTTCACTCATTTTCACCCCAAGCATTCAAGTATTCATTCTTATAGCAAATTGAAGTTCACAAGAGCATTCAAGTGTCTTCAAGAGAAAATTATCAAGCATTTTATAGCACTATCCAAGCATCAAGCATCATGTCAAATTCTTCATGCATCATGTTTGTTTTGGAGCTAACAATTGTGATGTAGGGTTTCATGATTCAAGCTAGAATTTCACTCAAGATCTATCATGTTCAAGCAAGAGTCGAGATCTACATCCATTGGATCCATCTCATACATTTTTGTAGACTTCATTGCTAGGGTTTGGTGAGTTGCAACATCATATTTTGTTCATTTATCATTCTCCATTCCTATTTCATTTCATTTCAAGGTTTGATTACCAAAATGGGATTTGACCAGGAAAAATTGTATCCACTAACAAAACAACATGTTTCCCTCTCTTTAGTGTGTGATTTACAGGTTTAGATTGAAGACATATTGAAGAGAATGTTTGGAGAAATTTGTCAAAGTGCCTAAAGTTGTCAAAGTTGTCATCAAGCATTAGAGAACATTGGAGAACACCTATAGGTTGATTTACAAAGATTCAGATCTAGAAACCTAAAGAAGCAAACATTGAAGACTAGATTTATACCTTGAAAATTTAGAAAACCCTAACTAGACTAATTTGCCACTTCTGGTGAATGAGTCCCAATTTAGGTCAAAATTTAAATTTTTAGAGATTCGGGTACCCATTTGTCAGATTCCTCTTTCAGCACTGAAACCCAAATCTGGGACTAATTCGCCCAGCTAGGCGAATGAGTCCCACTCAGCATTAAATTCATAATTTCCAACATTTCAGACCTCCTTCTAGCCATCTTCAAATTTCCAGGTGCACATATTCCATCCTATAGCTTTCTATTTTGTTTCATTTACATTTTTTAGGTCATTTAGTAAGTCATTGCATCAAACTAGGTTTAAGCATTTCATCTTGCATTCCATTTGTCTTTCCAAGTCTTAACTTGGAGGTGAACCCCTCATTAGTTTACATTCAGCCCCTAGGACAACCCTATTGCAAGATCTCTTTCTCCTTTGCATTAAGATCTCTAGGGTTTGTTCTTGAATGAGAGAGAATAAAGATTGTCCTTCTAGGTCCTAAACCCTAGAAAACCAAACAATTTTTGACCTTTCATTTTGGTGAACCTACATTTAAAACATCATAATTCTGATTTGGAGTGCATTATCATCCTAGATCTTTCTTGCATTAACATTGCATTAGGATTTGCATTAGTTAATTGGCATTCTAGGGTTTCTAATTTTGCATTAGTGAAAATTCATATAGCTTGGATTTTTGCATCTTATTTCATTAAAATCCAAACAAAATCTACATTTGCACTTAGGATTCAGATCATACAACATAAAAATCATAAAAATCAATTGAAAATTTTTGAATTTTTTTTAAAAAATCCCTACTGGGACTCATTCCCCACCTTAGGCGAATCAGTCCCGGTGCAGATTTTGCACTGCATTTTTCAGCATTTAAAACATTGTTTCTAAGCTTTTGTTTTCTATTGTTACCTTTCTATTTTAGTTTCCATAATTTCTATTATAATCATTTCATTTTTCTTAGCTTATATTGCATTTGCATTCATCTTGCATATAGTAGCCCTTGTATGAGTATTTGGTGTCCTATTGCTAATACTGTAGCGAGACGAAGTTTGAGACTCATGTCATCCCACAATACCACAATCATTGTGGATCTTGGGTTGTCTAGCTCTTTCACTCCTAGTATTGACACTAGTACACTAGGTATGAACCATACTCTTAACAACTCTTTTCCTTCAAGTAGTGTGATGCAAGTTGAAACAAGGATTGATAATGTTTTGCAAGAAAACATAATTCAAATTCATGAAGATTTAGCAAACCTACAACATCAAGTGAAAAATGACAACATTTCAACTACTACCATCCCTACTATAGATAATATTCATGACATGCTTGAAAGTAAAGATGGACTTGACTTTGTGAAAAACATAGTTCAAATCTTTGGAAAACACCTTGCATCAACCACTAGTTGTCCTTTACCTAAAAGCAATGTCACAAGCCAAGGAGGAACTCAAATTCATCCTCCCACAACAATTTCCTCAATACCTACCTATACCAACCCTCAAGTCACAACAACAATGAAACCAACTAGTAATGTGATTCCTTCCTTGGGTATTTCTGCTAGTATCCCTAGTACCTTTGTGGCATCACACATCATATCTCCTACCACTTTACCACCTATAAACATTACATTCACTTGCCCCTTGAACACATACACCCCTCCACATTTTTCACCTCCATCTCATAATACAAGAAATGACCCTCTCATAAACCAACTCTTCTAAACTATTTCATCCCTTCAAAAACAAATTTCCACCATCAACCAAAATCAAAATGGCCCCCCTACATATTATGTCAAATGCAGCCCATTGTCCTTGGAGATATTGTGAACACCGATGCCACAAGGTGTAGAGGTGCCTAGATTTGAGAAATATGGGGGAAAGGGAGATCCTTCTAACCATGTTAATGCTTATACTACCTTATGTAGTGATTTTTTCCTTGATGATAAACTTTTGGCTAAGCTTTTCCCTAGATCCCTGAAAGATACTACCTTGGAATGGTTCTCTTCTTTACCTAATAACTCAATTTTTTCATTCAATGAACTTTTTGAGGCACTTGTCAACCATTTCCAAGTGCATATGACTCCCAAGATGACCTTGGCTGATTTGATGAGATGCAAGCAAAATGAAGACAAAAATATTACTGACTTTATCTCATGATATCAATTGCTTTATTCCCAAATAGATGGCAAGGTTCCCGACCCTCACCTTCAAAAGATGTTCATAGAAAATTTGCAAAGATACAAGATAAGCTTACCATGATGAAATTCCCCTCCTTTATACACTTATGTACTTCCCTCCGTGATTATCAAAATTTTCTTAGTAGTCGAGATACAAAATCCACTTCTAGCCAAACTAAGAAGTATGAGTTCGCAAACCAAAACAATTCCCAACCTTTTAGAAAATAGAATAAAATATTCCTTCAATTCAATCCCCCTCAACAAACAACTTAGAATGTCAATAACCAAGTAGTTGTTGTTAAAGCCGTGATACCCTTTAGCTATGGGGACCCGAAAAGACAATTCACTCCCTTACCCAATAACCTTCATAACACAATGTCACAACTCTTAGAATAGAAGATGGTTACCTTGCCTCCTATTAATACCCCTGATCCTAATAAACAATTTCCTACAAGCTATAGACCTAATTCTTACTGCCATTATCACCAACAAAATGGACATGATATTGAACATTGTGAGAGTCTTAAACATCTTGTCCAAGACCTCATTGATTTTGGTCATCTTTCCATTGGAGTTGTTAGTGATCAAGGAAATAAGTCCATTGCCCCTCCTAACCAAAACTTGCAAATCTTTACCAACCCCATGCCTAATCACAACATTTCATTTGTCAAATCTAGTGAAAATACAAAGACCAACGAGATGAGTGTTGGAATGGATGATGAGAACATAGATACAATTCAACAAAGTTCTAGGTATATTGATCAACAAGACCAAAATCCTATTGATGGTTTGGTTGCATTGATCGAAACTCAACATCGTAAGGGTCAAACTAAAAACCCTCTTGACATTGCTTTCTCCTCTAAGGATGTACTTAAACATGTACCCAATGGTCCTCTTTACATATCTGGCCGTATCTATGATAAGCCCACTAATGGGATATTAATAGATCCCATCTGTGGAGACAACGTGATCACTGAAGAATTCTTACTTATGCATGAACTCTATCAAGATATATATTGTTGGTGTCAACCACCTCCAAAGAGCACCATCTGCAACAAAAAACCTTCATGGATACAAGAGAAGAAAATATGTTATTTCACTAGAAAAGAGTGAATGAATTGAGATACATAAAATACATATTGTACAACCTTTTAAAGGAAAGAAAAATGCAATGGGTGTAAAACTACCCAATACGGGAAAGAAACCACCAGAGAGATTAAATGCACTAATAAACTAAATCTAATATTCCTAAGTAAACTTAAACAGGTAAATTATATTTACCCTAACACCCCCCCTTAAGTGAAACTTAGGTAGAATTATTATGCAAAAAATGAAGATGCAATATGGGTCCCAACTACACAACCATATTAGGTATCCATTTACAATGCAATCTCTCACAATTGGAGAAAAGGAGAAAAACCCTGTGGGAAAAAACCCCTCACCAAAAGAGAGAAAAGAAAACAAAAACGATGCATGGATGGAGGATTTATCAAGACCCACCAAGGAAAACTTACTTCACCCCAAGCATCAATCTCAGCAAAAGATAGTGAGGAGATGCCAAAGGTTTAGTGAAGATGTTTGTAGCCTACTACTTCGTAGGCAAATACTCCAAACTCATAACACCCTCCTGAATGATCTACCGAATGAAGTTCATGTGGATCTCAATATGCTTCACGCGTTGATGCTCCACTGGGTTGTGAGAAATATGTATGGCACTTTGATTATCACACCAAAGAGTAGTGGGATGATCAGCAGGAAAACCAAACTCATCCATCAACTATCAAAGCCATAGAACCTCCTAACTAGAAAAAATAGTTCCTCGATACTCAACCTCAGTTAATGATAATGCAATAGCAGTTTGCTTCTTGCAAGACAATGTAATAGGACCAAAACCAAGACAAAAGACAAAGCCAGAAGTAGACTTTTGATCATCAACATCACCAGCCCAATCTGAGTCAGTGAAGCCCACAATCTGAGTAGCACCTGATGTGTAATGAATTCCAAATTGTATAGTGCCTTGAATGTACCATAGGATGTGTTCGGTTGTCTTCCAGTGACCATCATGAGGATCTTGAGAGAAACAGGAGACTAGACCAACTGCAAAGGAAATATCAGGACGACTATGTGTCAAGTACAAAAGGCTTCCAACCAACTATTGATACAAGGTAACATCAATTGATGGAGTATTGCAACTGGAAGACAACACAACACCTGACTGAAAAGGAGTAGGGTTTGGCTTGCAATCGGCCATCCCAAATATCAGAAGAAAATCAAGAGCATACTTCTGCTGGAAAATAGAAATACCTACAAAAGACTGATGAATCTGAAGACCAAGGAAGAAATGCAAAGGACCAAGGTATGTCATATCAAACCACTCCATCAAATCTCTTTGAGTATCCTCAATCATGGTAGGAGAACTCCCAATGAGAATCAAGTCATCCACATAGAGAAAAAGAATGAGAAGATCCCTCCCATGCCTCTAAATGTAAACTGTAGGGTCAAAGTGACATCTAGTGAATCCAAAAGCAAGCAAAAAACTGTCCATCTTCTCATACCAAGCCCGAGGGGCTTGTTTGAGACCATACACTGAACATCAAAGCCTACACACAAGTGAAGGTTCCTACACAAAGCTCAGTGGCTACTCCATATAGATCTCCTCTTGAAGATCACTGTGCAAGAAAGAACTCCTCACATCCATCTGATATACTGACCAACCCTAAGATGTAGCAATAGAAAGTACAAGGTGAATGGAATCCATCTTAGCAATAGGAGAAAAGGTCTCTAAATAGTCGATACCCTCAACCTGAGAAAACCCCTTAGCCACAAGTCGAGCCTTGTACTTGTCAATACAACCATTAGCTACAAACTTGGTATGATACACCAACTTGCACTTAACCAACTTTCTTCCCTTGGGAAGAGGAACAAGATCCCAAGTATGATTCTTCATCAAAGAAGAATATTCCTTGGCCAATCAGCAAAGCCTCAATTCTCACCTGGTGAAAACTCTCAGCCTAGAAGGTGGTTGCAATAGAACCACTCTGATACCATGTTGAAGCACCCAGGAGCAACTACACACCAAAAGAAACCTTCACCAAGGAGAGAAGCAACAAAGGAATCTATTTCACTAGGAGTAAAAAAATCAATGCATTGAGAAGTGATAATACATAATGTACAAAGGTGCCTTATAAAGGCATGAAAAAGTGTGACAGGTGAAAAAACTACCTAGCACGGGGAAAAATTACCTTAATAACCAATGGAATATTAAGCCTAAGTAAACTTAAGAAGGTGAAAAACATTCACACTAACATATATGATAAAGCAAAAGCATGGATCAAGATGCATAATGGTTTCATTTTCCCTACGATGGGATTGATCACCTTACCTTTACAAATAGGACCGAAAACATTAGATATCTCATTCTCCATCATCCCAAAGTCAGACCAATTTCATGTGAAGCTAGGCTATCCATGGCTTCACTCCATGGATGCAATCCCTTTGATTGTGCATAAATGCTTAAAGTTTCCCTTTGACAATGAAATTTTCATCGTCCATCATAGTGGCTTTAACCCATTGTCCACCAAAGGAAATTTTTCCTTAGATTTCTTTTGGCCCGAGCCTATAGAACCTATAAAACCATGAGAATACTTCCTTTTCCTATCCTATCAAAAGTTCAAGGCAAAGAAAATAGCAGAATTATCCCTCTGAAACATGTCTTTGTCCACAACTGAACCTACCATCCTTGATGAAATCATGATTGAGCCTAAAGAAAGTCCAAATAACCAAGACCAACCTAAGACATAACCTTCACCTACTTCCTACAAAATACCAAGACAATGAAAACAACCTTGTCGTGCCTCCTAGAACAAAACAAGTTTATAAAGTCAAAGAGAAAGTGGTGGAACAACCTCTTGTGGTTCCTTTCGTTCCTCCCCTTAGGGAAGAAAAGAAACCTATGGTTGTTCAACCCGCTCCTACACAAACACAACTTGAACATAGGACTAAAAGAAATAGAGGTGTTAGAGCGCGTAGGCATAGATGTCGTGCCCTTGCTTGAAGGTTGCATGAAGAAATAAACAAAGAAAATCAAAATCCAAACTTGACTGAAGCAATGCATGACAAGCCTCCCCCTTGGCTGAAACAAAAAGATTTTATAATGCAACCACAACAAGATTCAAACCTTTCTTTAGACATCATCATCTGACCTCTTGTTGTGATTAATTTAGATGGTCCAATGAGGAAGTTGTTAAAATTGACAAAGAGGTGCATAATGAATTGAATACATTGTTTTCCTCTTCCATGAGCTTAAATGACAATTCTCCTAAGAAGAGTGTTGAACCTTGTGATGGCCCTAGTTTCGGCACTTGCTATTGTCCCTTTGGCTAGTTTTCTACCTTTTGTATATGATGAACATGATTGGGATGTGGACAACCTCCTCATAGGTTGACTTGCATGTGCCTTACTAGTTTCTTTGCATTCTTTCTTTTTTTTATTTTCTTTGTGTGATTGCATGTGTGTATTGTGATCCCCCCGTGTTGTTTGATGTATCTCTCTTTGTGGAATTCCTCTATTTGTACCTTCATTCTTCTACATGTCATAAATATTTTACCTTTTCCTTTTCCTTTTCCTTTTCATTTGTCTTGTGTTTTCCTTTTGTGGATGACACAAGGCGTCGAGACATTCATGTCTCTTCCATGTTGACCCAAAAGCTTTTCCTTTGATTTTCCTTTATTATCTTTTCTTTTGTCTTGTGTTTTTCTTTTTGGGATTACATAAGGCGTCGAGACATTCATATCTCTTCCATGTTGACTTGAAAGGATTTTTCTTCATTTTTGCTCTCCTTGTGTCATTCTTCTAGTTCTATGAGTATTTGGGGAATGATGATAGTTCTGAGCTCTCTAAAAACATTGTAGCAAGAACATACTGACCCCAAATCCATAGATCCCTTATGTGTTTGGATTTTAATTTTGGGGCCAACCCCTCCCTTTTCTTTTTGCATGACGTAGCTCTACTTGGAAACATATGACTTGGCAGAGGGATTTCCAAGTTACCTCTCATATCTTCTTTATTGTTAGCATTTATCATTTTCTACTTTAAAGTAATTACTCACATCATAGTGTTTACCAATTTCTTTAAGGTGGGGGCATATATTGGCATTTATCTTTTGCATTTTTTATTCTTTTTTTGTTCATGGTGCAGTCTTTTTACTTTATACAATGTGTTTTTCAATTTTTGGATGACATTGGGTGTGATGTCCTTCTAGAGCATGATCTATCTTAGAATATTGCATTCCTCTTAGTGGCTTGATGTGACACACTGCATCCTCTAAGTTGTGAATTTTCTATTCTTTGATTGGTCCTCTCTTGGAGACATTAGGCACAATGTCCCCTAAGTTAAGACCTCGTATGAACTAAGCAAGGCTCCTTTGAATGTTCCTTATTGTTGCATTTTCATTTTTAGTTATATGGCCACCTTGCATGCATTTGGAGGCATCTTATTTTTTCATGAGCTCCAAGCATACGAAGTTTTGCTTGCCTCGTGAAGCTCGAAAATCATTTTTTTGTGGCACCTTACTAAAGTTATCAAGAGGTATAACTTTGGTATGGTTTTTGACAGGAAGCCTGACTGAGGAATGACTTTTCCTTAACCACTAGTGTGTGTGTGAGTGCATATTTTATGTGTGTATGTGTCTCACCTCTTGGATCTCTCACCCAGTGGACAGCCTGAAGTTCCATTGCCTCAGAGTGAGTGTGCATTTTTTGGACAAACAACCTAGATCTGATCCACATTGAGATGGACAAATGGTTGAAGCTTGATCCACCCCTTTTTGTTTTATTTTACTTTTTCTCTTTGTCTTTGGCAGTGTATGTTGGTGCCTTTATGATGCTCTTTATCATTTTTCATGTGTTTTATTTTGTGCCTATGTTGGTTTGTCATGGGATCTTGATCTTGGGGGCTTGATCACCCCTCTTGATCATTGTCATCCCATCTTACCAGCATTAGTGCACTTGGAGACCTCTTCAGGTGTGTTTGTCTACTTTAGTGTGAGTTTGAAGCAAGTTGATCCTCTCACTAAATTGGGGGCTAAATGTAGTGTTGAAAAATGTCGTCGGTAACATTTTCACACTTGTTTGGGTCTTCCTTGTAAAATTGAGCCTAATGATGCCTTGACTTAGTGTTGTAATGTGTTTAACATGCTCACATTAGGTCTTGGGCCCTTGTGAACTAATGAATTTAAATGGTACCTTGCTAAAGTGTTGTGAAGTGTTGTAACACACTTTCACACTTTTCTAAAGTTTTATCAATTAACTAAACCTAGATTTATGCCTTATTTCAAGTGTTGTAAAGTGTTGTAACACACTTTCACACTTTTCTAGGGTTTCAATTAATAATTGGGCTTCTTTATGCTTTAATTTTCCTTATTTTGATCCACAAACCTCATTTAATGCATCTTTTCAAGGATACTCCTGACACCAATCAACATCCAATCATAATTCAGGTGTTTTTAGGTTGAATGGCCCAGATTTAGTGATCTAGGACTCATTCGCCACCTTGGGCGAATGAGTCCCACCTAAGTTTTTGGATCTCGAACCTGGTCTCACACCTTTCTAAGAATTTTTAAAAATGGTCCCATAAATTATGCCTAATGGGACTCATTTGCCATCTTGGGTGAATGAGTCCCATGTGGCCCAAAATCAAAAAATTAATTCAAATTCTTGGTGGGACTTTATCCTCCTAGATCTAATGTCGATTTGTAGTGTTGTAATTTCGGGAATTATTGCATAATTAAGTATAAATACAAGTTTCTTTCACTCATTTTCACCCCAAGCATTCAAGTATTCATCCTTATAGCAAATTGGAGTTCACAAGAGCATTCAAGTGTCTTCAAGAGTAGATTATCAATCCTTTTAGAGCACTATCCAAACATCAAGCATCATGTCAAAGTCTTCATGCATCATGTTTGTTTTGGAGCTAAAAATTGTGATGTAGGGTTTCATGATTCAAGCTACCATTTCACTCAACATCTATCCCATTCAAGTAAGAGTCAAGATATGCATCCATTGGAGTCATCTCATGCATATTTGCAGCACTTCATTGCTAGGGTATGGTGAGTTGCAAAATCATATTTTGTTCATTCATCATTCTCCATTCATATTTCATTTCATTTCAAGGTTTGATTACCAAAACAGGATTTGACCAAGGCAAACCCCTATCCACTAACAAAACAACATTTTTCTCTCTTTAGTGTGTGATTTACAAGTTTAGATTGAAGACATATTGAAGAGAAAGTTTGGAGAAAGTTGTCAAAGTGCCTAAAGTTGTCAAAGTTGTCATCAAGCATTAGAGAACATTAGAGAACACCTACAGGTTGATTTATAGAGATTCAGATCCAGAAACCTAAAGAAGCAGAAAGAGCAGACATTGAAAACCATATTCAAACCTTGAAATTTCAAAAAAAACTAACTGGACTGATTCACCACTTTTGGCGACTGAGTCGCAGTTTAGGTCAAAATTCATATTTTTAGAGATTCGGGTACCCATTTGTCAGATTCTTGTTTTCGCACAAAAACCCAGATCTAGGACTGACTCTCCCAGCTTGGTGAATGAGTCCCACTCAACATTAAAGTCAAAATTTCCAACATTTCAAACCTCCTTCCAGCCATCTTTAGATTTCCAGGTGCACATATTCCATCCTATAGCTTTCTATTTTGTTTTATTTGCATTTTTAGGCCATTTAGTAAGTCATTGCATCAAACTAAGTTTAAGCATTCCATCTTGCATTTCATTTGTGTTTCCAAGTCTTAACTTAGTGGTGAACCCCTCATTAGTTTACATTCAGCCCCTAGAACAGCTCTATTGCAAGATATCTTTCTCCTTTGCATTGAGATCTCTAGGGTTTGTTCTTGAATGAGAGAGAATGAAGATTGTCCTTCTAGGTCCTAAACCCTAGAAAGCAACATTTTTTTTCCTTTCAAAAGTGTACCTTGCTAAGATTCCTTAGGAGAAAGGGTACATCTCCTCAATGTTGTTG
>VDFB02294957.1:0-12572 GCA_007258455.2 Sequoia sempervirens
AATGAAGTTCATGTGGATCTCAATATGCTTCACGCGTTGATGCTCCACTGGGTTGTGAGAAATATGTATGGCACTTTGATTATCACACCAAAGAGTAGTGGGATGATCAGCAGGAAAACCAAACTCATCCATCAACTATCAAAGCCATAGAACCTCCTAACTAGAAAAAATAGTTCCTCGATACTCAACCTCAGTTAATGATAATGCAATAGCAGTTTGCTTCTTGCAAGACAATGTAATAGGACCAAAACCAAGACAAAAGACAAAGCCAGAAGTAGACTTTTGATCATCAACATCACCAGCCCAATATGAGTTAGTGAAGCCCACAATCTGAGTAGCACCTGATGTGTAATGAATTCCAAACTATATAGTGCCTTGAATGTACCATAGGATGTGTTCGGTTGCCTTCCAGTGACCATCATGAGGATCTTGAGAGAAACAGGAGACTAGACCAACTGCAAAGGAAATATCAGGATGACTATGTGTCAAGTACAAAAGGCTTCCAACCAACTATTGATACAAGGTAACATCAACTGATGGAGTATTGCAACTGGAATACAACACAACACCTGACTGAAAAGGAGTAGGGTTTGGCTTGCAATCGGCCATCCCAAATATCAGAAGAAAATCAAGAGCATACTTCTGCTGGAAAATAGAAATATCTACAAAAGACTGATGAATCTGAAGACCAAGGAAGAAATGCAAAGGACCAAGGTATGTCATATCAAACCACTCCATCAAATCTCTTTGAGTATCCTCAATCATGGTAGGAGAACTCCCAATGAGAATCAAGTCATCCACATAGAGAAAAAGAATGAGAAGATCCCTCCCATGCCTCTAAATGTAAACTGTAGGGTCAAAGTGACATCTAGTGAATCCAAAAGCAAGCAAAAAACTGTCCATCTTCTCATACCAAGCCCGAGGGGCTTGTTTGAGACCATACACTGAACATCAAAGCCTACACACAAGTGAAGGTTCCTACACAAAGCTCAGTGGCTACTCCATATAGATCTCCTCTTGAAGATCACTGTGCAAGAAAGAACTCCTCACATCCATCTGATATACTGACCAACCCTAAGATGTAGCAATAGAAAGTACAAGGTGAATGGAATCCATCTTAGCAATAGGAGAAAAGGTCTCTAAATAGTCGATACCCTCAACCTGAGAAAACCCCTTAGCCACAAGTCGAGCCTTGTACTTGTCAATACAACCATTAGCTGCAAACTTGGTATGATACACCAACTTGCACTTAACCAACTTTCTTCCCTTGGGAAGAGGAACAAGATCCCAAGTATGATTCTTCATCAAAGAATAATATTCCTTGGCCAATCAGCAAAGCCTCAATTCTCGCCTGGTGAAAACTCTCAGCCTAGAAGGTGGTTGCAATAGAACCGCTCTGATACCATGTTGAAGCACCCAGGAGCAACTGCACACCAAAAGAAACCTTCACCAAGGAGAGAAGCAACAAAGGAATCTATTTCACTAGGAGTAAAAAAAACAATGCATTGAGAAGTGATAATACATAATGTACAAAGGTGCCTTATAAAGGCATGAAAAAGTGTGACAGGTGAAAAAAACTACCTAGCACGGGGAAAAACTACCTTAATAACCAATGCAATATTAAGCCTAAGTAAACTTAAGAAGGTGAAAAACATTCACACTAACATATATGATAAAGCAAAAGCATGGATCAAGATACATAATGGTTTCATTTTCCCTACGATGGGATTGATCACCTTACCTTTACAAATAGGACCGAAAACATTAGATATCTCATTCTCCATCATCCCAAAGTCAGACCAATTTCATGTGAAGCTAGGCTATCCATGGCTTCACTCCATGGATGCAATCCCTTTGATTGTGCATAAATGCTTAAAGTTTCCCTTTGACAATGAAATTTTCATCATCTATCATAGTGGCTTTAATCCATTGTCCACCAAAGGAAATTTTTCCTTAGATTTCTTTTGGCCCGAGCCTATAGAACCTATAAAACCATGAGAATACTTCTTTTTCCTATCCTATCAAAAGTTCAAGGCAAAGAAAATAGCAGAATTATCCCTCTGAAACATGTCTTTGTCCACAACTGAACCTACCATCCTTGATGAAACCATGATTGAGCCTAAAGAAAGTCCAAATAACCAAGACCAACCTAAGACATAACCTTCACCTACTTCCTACAAAATACCAAGACAATGAAAACAACCTCGTCGTGCCTCCTAGAATAAAACAAGTTTATAAAGTCAAAGAGAAAGTGGTGGAACAACCTCTTGTGGTTCCTTTCGTTCCTCCCCTTAGGGAAGAAAAGAAACCTATGGTTGTTCAACCCGCTCCTACACAAACACAACTTGAACATAGGACTAAAAGAAACAGAGGTGCTAGAGCGCGTAGGCGTAGATGTCGTGCCCTTGCTTGAAGGTTGCATGAAGAAATAAACAAAGAAAATCAAAATCCAAACTTGACTGAAGCAATGCATGACAAGCCTCCCCCTTGGCCGAAACAAAAAGATTTTATAACGCAACCACAACAAGATTCAAACCTTTCTTTAGACATCATCATCTGACCTCTTGTTGTGATTAATTTAGATGGTCCAATGAGGAAGTTGTTAAAATTGACAAAGAGGTGCATAATGAATTGAATACATTGTTTTCCTCTTCCATGAGCTTAAATGACAATTCTCCTAAGAAGAGTGTTGAACCTTGTGATGGCCCTAGTTTCGGCACTTGCTATTGTCCCTTTGGCTAGTTTTCTACCTTTTGTATATGATGAACATGATTGGGATGTGGACACCTCCTCATAGGTTGACTTGCATGTGCCTTACTAGTTTCTTTGCATTCTTTCTTTTTTTTCTTTTCTTTGTGTGATTGCATGTGTGTATTGTGATCCCCCCGTGTTGTTTGATGTATCTCTCTTTGTGGAATTCCTCTATTTGTACCTTCATTCTTCTACATGTCATAAATATTTTACCTTTTCCTTTTCCTTTTCATTTGTCTTGTGTTTTCCTTTTGGGGATGACACAAGGCGTGTCGAGACATTCATGTCTCTTCCATGTTGACCCAAAAGCTTTTCCTTTGATTTTCCTTTATTATCTTTTCTTTTGTCTTGTGTTTTTCTTTTTGGGATTACATAAGGCGTCGAGACATTCATATCTCTTCCATGTTGACTTGAAAGGATTTTTCTTCATTTTTGCTCTCCTTGTGTCATTCTTCTAGTTCTATGAGTATTTGGGGAATGATGATAGTTCTGAGCTCTCTAAAAACATTGTAGCAAGAACATACTGACCCCAAATCCATAGATCCCTTATGTGTTTGGATTTTAATTTTGGGGCCAACCCCTCCCTTTTCTTTTTGCATGACGTAGCTCTACTTGGAAACATATGACTTGGCAGAGGGATTTCCAAGTTACCTCTCATATCTTCTTTATTGTTAGCATTTATCATTTTCTACTTTAAAGTAATTACTCACAGCATAGTGTTTACCAATTTCTTTAAGGTGGGGGCATATATTGGCATTTATCTTTTGCATTTTTTATTCTTTTTTTGTTCATGGTGCAGTCTTTTTACTTTATACAATGTGTTTTTCAATTTTTGGATGACATTGGGTGTGATGTCCTTCTAGAGCATGATCTATCTTAGAATATTGCATTCCTCTTAGTGGCTTGATGTGACACACTTCATCCTCTAAGTTGTGAATTTTCTATTCTTTGATTGGTCCTCTCTTGGAGACATTAGGCACAATGTCCCCTAAGTTAAGACCTCGTATGAACTAAGCAAGGCTCCTTTGAATGTTCCTTATTGTTTCATTTTCATTTTTAGTTATATGGCCACCTTGCATGCATGTGGAGGCATCTTATTTTTTCATGAGCTCCAAGCATACGAAGTTTTGCTTGCCTCATGAAGCTCGAAAATCATTTTTTCGTGGCACCTTACTAAAGTTATCAAGAGGTATAACTTTGGTATGGTTTTTGACAGGAAGCCTGACTGAGGAATGACTTTCCCTTAACCACTAGTGTGTGTGTGAGTGCATATTGTATGTGTGTATATGTGTCTCACCTCTTGGATCTCTCACCCAGTGGACAGCCTGAAGTTCCATTGCCTCAAGTGAGTGTGCATTTTTCGGACAAACAACCTAGATCTGATCCACATTGAGATGGACAAATGGTTGAAGCTTGATCCACCCCTTTTTGTTTTATTTTACTTTTTCTCTTTGTCTTTGGCAGTGTATGTTGGTGCCTTTATGATGCTCTTTATCATTTTTCATGTGTTTTATTTTGTGCCTATGTTGGTTTGTCATGGGATCTTGATCTTGGGGGCTTGATCACCCCTCTTGATCATTGTCATCCCATCTTACCAGCATTAGTGCACTTGGAGACCTCTTCAGGTGTGTTTGTCTACTTTAGTGTGAGTTTGAAGCAAGTTGATCCTCTCACTAAATTGGGGGCTAAATGTAGTGTTGAAAAATGTCGTCGGTAACATTTTCACACTTGTTTGGGCCTTCCTTGTAAAATTGAGCCTAATGATGCCTTGACTTAGTGTTGTAATGTGTTTAACACGCTCACATTAGGTCTTGGGCCCTTGTGAACTAATGAATTTAAATGGTACCTTGCTAAAGTGTTGTGAAGTGTTGTAACACACTTTCACACTTTTCTAAAGTTTTATCAATTAACTAAACCTAGATTTATGCCTTATTTCAAGTGTTATAAAGTGTTGTAACACACTTTCACACTTTTCTAGGGTTTCAATTAATAATTGGGCTTCTTTATGCTTTAATTTTCCTTATTTTGCATCCACAAACCTCATTTAATGCATCTTTTCGAGGATACTCCTGACACCAATCAACATCCAATCATAATTCAGGTGTTTTTAGGTTGAATGGCCCAGATTTAGTGATCTAGGACTCATTCACCACCTTGGTCGAATGATTCCCACCTAAGTTTTTGGATCCCAAACCTGGTCTCACACCTTTCTAAGAATTTTTAAAAATGGTCCCATAAATTATGCCTAATGGGACTCATTTGCCATCTTGGGTGAATGAGTCCCATGTGGCCCAAAATCAAAAAATTAATTCAAATTCTTGGTGGGACTTTATCCTCCTAGATCTAATGTCGATTTGTAGTGTTGTAATTTCGGGAATTATTGCATAATTAAGTATAAATACAAGTTTCTTTCACTCATTTTCACCCCAAGCATTCAAGTATTCATCCTTATAGCAAATTGGAGTTCACAAGAGCATTCAAGCATTCACAAGAGCATTCAAGTGTCTTCAAGAGTAGATTATCAATCCTTTTAGAGCACTATCCAAACATCAAGCATCATGTCAAAGTCTTCATGCATCATGTTTGTTTTGGAGCTAACAATTGTGATGTAGGGTTTCATGATTCAAGCTACCATTTCACTCAACATCTATCCCATTCAAGTAAGAGTCAAGATATGCATCCATTGGAGTCATCTCATGCATGTTTGCAGCACTTCATTGCTAGGGTATGGTGAGTTGCAAAATCATATTTTGTTCATTCATCATTCTCCATTCATATTTCATTTCATTTCAAGGTTTGATTACCAAAACAGGATTTGACCAAGGCAAACCCCTATCCACTAACAAAACAACATTTTTCTCTCTTTAGTGTGTGATTTACAAGTTTAGATTGAAGACATATTGAAGAGAAAGTTTGGAGAAAGTTGTCAAAGTGCCTAAAGTTGTCAAAGTTGTCATCAAGCATTAGAGAACATTAGAGAACACCTACAGGTTGATTTATAGAGATTCAGATCCAGAAACCTAAAGAAGCAGAAAGAGCAGACATTGAAAACCATATTCAAACCTTGAAATTTCAAAAAAAACTAACTGGACTGATTCACCACTTTTGGCGACTGAGTCGCAGTTTAGGTCAAAATTCATATTTTTAGAGATTCGGGTACCCATTTGTCAGATTCTTGTTTTCGCACAAAAACCCAGATCTAGGACTGACTCTCCCAGCTTGGTGAATGAGTCCCACTCAACATTAAAGTCAAAATTTCCAACATTTCAAACCTCCTTCCAGCCATCTTTAGATTTCCAGGTGCACATATTCCATCCTATAGCTTTCTATTTTGTTTTATTTGCATTTTTAGGCCATTTAGTAAGTCATTGCATCAAACTAAGTTTAAGCATTCCATCTTGCATTTCATTTGTGTTTCCAAGTCTTAACTTAGTGGTGAACCCCTCATTAGTTTACATTCAGCCCCTAGAACAGCTCTATTGCAAGATATCTTTCTCCTTTGCATTGAGATCTCTAGGGTTTGTTCTTGAATGAGAGAGAATGAAGATTGTCCTTCTAGGTCCTAAACCCTAGAAAGCAACATTTTTTTTCCTTTCAAAAGTGTACCTTGCTAAGATTCCTTAGGAGAAAGGGTACATCTCCTCAATGTTGTTGTAAATCCCCTTGGAGCATGCAAGATAAATCAAGCCTTACAAATGCTAAAAATGGCCAACCCAAACACATCATTGCTCATAATGATGATTGCTTGAATCTTCACAACCCAACTATCCTCTCTACTAGCCCATTCTCTCAATCTATAGAGTGCTCAAATATATTTCAAATTATGCAATAAAGATTGAAAAAAAAATCCAAAACATATCACATAATGCTTTTACTTTCTTGTATTTCAACCAATTTTGAGCTTGATTTAAGCCAATTCCAATAGCTTTTCAAAAATACTTGAGAACCTTGTGGACTGTGATATCAGTGCCTAGGAGAGTTGTCACCCTCTACTAAAACTACCACTCTCCCTAGATCTAGTAGGACCTTTATTTCTATAAATGTAAACCAAAAAAAAATTCAATGTGTTCCAAACTCACCCATATCCACAACCTACATTAACGCTTACATGGCATGACCCATATATCTAGAGATAATGCCACTTATTGAAGTGACTCAAAAATAGACCTTCAGAGCACTCAAAAGTGAAATCAATGGAAAGAGATTCTTAAATAGCCATTGTTCGGGTCTCCCCAAGGTTCACAGTCATCCCTAAAAAAGATGACAAATATTTTCACAACTTTTGTTGGAGTGAACTACTACTATACTAACCATTTCATAGCATTCAAAATGATTTTGGCACATCCACCAATCAAATTATAGTGCAATGGGAGAGGTTCTCATACAATTACTATCCATGGCATGTGCAACACACACTAACAAAACTAGTTGAAGAACTTGATGTTGGTACACCTTCTAGCGAGGGAGATAAAATGCAATAAAATAGCCAAAAATGAATGGAAATTCTTGTCGAGTCTTCTCATGACCCTCTTTTCTACATATAAGTAATTAATAAATTTAAATAGATGATATAAATAATTATAATTTTTAGAATTGAAATATTGATTTAATTAGTTAATTGTGCATCTATCTATTTAGATATATAATTTTATTTCGAGCTATTAAAAAATGCCAAAGCTTAAAAAAAAAATTAAATAAAGCAATTAAATTTTGAATTTGAGAGTTACCTTAAACCTTTACAACATATTAGTTAGTGGAAGTTAAATTTAGAAAGAAGGATTGCATTGTGGAAGGAATTTGGTGACATGCAAAGAGAGGAGGCACTTTTCAGAATGAGAGTAGCATCACTTGTCATCTCATTTCATTGCACCATAGAGCAATATATTTTTGCAGCTTTCTGGAAATTTGAAGTTACTCATTAAATGGTTTTGGGCATCAATGGAGGAGCATGCAGAAAAATGTGAACGGATCGAGGAGATAGGTGATAGAAGGAAAGGAGTGATCTCTTTTTTGTCGATGATCTACATACACTTTCCAATCAAATCCATTTCAGATTTCACAAGGATATGATGGAGGAGTCATGTGATGGTTTTGAAAAGCACAACATAATATGGGATGATTCAAAATATATGAAACATGCTATAGTTTCTATGAGATTTATTATGGGGCCCTTTTTTATAGGCTCTATGCATCTTTTAGGCATTCACATTTGCATGTATAACAATTGAAAACATTGTTGGAAAATAATGTAGTTTGTACCTATTATGGGCATTTTTGCATAAGGGATTTCATATTTCCTGTATCAAATTCAATTTGTGCATATTTTTGTATTACTTTGTATTAGAAAACTGTGAAATCTTGGATGCTTAGACAAGTAATGCAATGAAGGACATATGCCTTCGATCTTACCATCTTGAAATAATTTTTTTTTTTTTAAGGAATGGCTCGGCATTGTTGGCAGGTAGGGGTGCAAACACACAACTTCATTGTTGTTACTAAACTAATAGAATAGAAAATAACAAACAGAAAACGCACAGAGAATGCACAGCGACAGCAAATCGAAATAGACATAAATTAACTTTTCATATATTCCTTGTTTGCTTCAAAATACAAAAACTACAAAGTATATTCTCTATTTTACACTGCAAAATAAAACTTAAACTAACTTGGATAGATGTCCAATACAAAAGGTGCTACACTCACACCGAAATACATAAACTACTACAATCTTGTAGCTGCAGTTGTCAATGCACTGCATCTAATAAACATTCATTTGTGTTGTTGTTGTTGACAAGACAGGAGTTACGTGGGGGCTGAGTTGAAAGGTTTGCTGACTACATAATTAAATATTCCAATAGGCATTAGTGGTGATTGTTTAGCAAGTTAGGTAGCTAGATTAAGAAGTTGTTCTAGAACTGTGCAGATAGTTTGGCTAATGCGAAGTCTTCCTTAGAAAATTTGTATGCTTAAAAGTTGATTATTGTATATTAATTCACTCCTTTCCTCGAGAACATTTACAAACCTTCATGAGAGTTTGTCTTCAATGTTTCAACTTTCAACCCTACTTTTTGTTTATATTTTTTGCTCACATAGACCCACTCATTAATTTTTGTGCATATTCCATTCCTCAAGGTTGTGATTCTTTGAGGTTTTCCAAATAGTTCATGTCTTGCTTATGCTTCTGCTTGCATGCATGCTCTATTCTCAAGCTCTCATTTTGGTACGGGCAAAGAGGATGCTGGGAAAGGTTGCAGAATTTGGCTTTATGCCTGCTAAGAATCTAGTTAAGCATAGAAGCTTTTAAGCATGAATTTGATCAGCCATTTAAATATAGTGCTTTCCGGATAAGGCTTATTTCTTTCTCTATCTCTTAGCAAGATAGAACTTTTGGGTTTGAAATTGGTTTCAAGCAAGTCTAATTCAAATGCCTTTCCTATGAATTCTTCCCAAATAGTCGATTCTATTGATCCATAATCAGGCCTTCCCATTTTTTGATTTTTTTTTTGTAGGTAGGAATTTATTTCAAGGACCTCATGTGCTTGCTTTCTTTAATGTTTAATTAATCTTCATTGTTTATATTATTTTGTCTGCAAATGAATTACTTAAATTGCTTACAAAGGAAAATAGTGGTATTGATGACATTCAAAAATTAGTTATTTGAAAACTAAGAAAAAGAAGAAAATTAGGGATCTTACTTGTGAATCATGTTATGCATAGATACTGCGCCCAAACTGAATCTTATGAGTTTAAAAACCCAAAACTGCCTGTTCTAGAAATTTATAAAATAAACGTGGCTTATGATAATGATTTTGTTAATTAATCATTTTTTTAGGCTGCCAATGTGTATAAAGTAGAATATATGAGCTACCACACTAAGGATGATAACACATCTTTACCTGTTAGTAGAAACTAGAGAGTCATAGTAGAATTTTCATTATAGGTGTATGATTTATGTTACAATTTATTGAATTTTCTTAAAGCTAGTACGCCATAGAGGGTAAATGGCAGATTTAATCTTTATAGACGTTACTTTTTGTATTGTAGCTGAAAAGAATAGTAAGATCAATTAAATATCACTATTAAAATCAGAATCAAAATGTTAATATAGATGATGTCATTGTAATTATTTTTACGTATAAGGAAATTAACAAATTGCTAAGTAGATATAAAATGTTTCTTTTATTAGTAATTGGGGATATTAAGATGAAAAATGATTGATAGAAAACAAGATATGATTAATTCAAAAAAATGCTAGCTATGGGAAGATTATGAGGAAAACAAGAAAAGGAGTTAGTGACATGATATATGATTTCATATGCATAGATTTTAAAGAATCGAGGTTTAAATTAGAATTTAGTTATCATGTTTTCTTTTGCTATAAAATTATATTTCCATTGCTTGAGGGAAGGATAGACATGTATAAATTTATTGAACAAGTTTTTTAAAATTCAATATCAATTTATAGTTTGATAGTAACTTGTCATAGATCAAGTACTTGAATCTTAAATTTAAATATTCAAATTTATCTTTTCTTTATCAATTTATAGTTTGGTAGTGACTTATCATAGATCAAGTACTTGATCATGTTTATGTGAAGACCCTTTTTGATCTAGTATCATCTATTACATGTTTAATGGTTATGTAGATTTTCATGTATGAAGGAAGAAACATGAACTCTCTTTAGTCAATTTTTGGTAATATTTTCATAATAATGTATACTCATATATAAGTATAAATGCATGTGCAAATATATATATATGTATACACATACATACACGAGTTATACCTTCTTAATTTAATACTTGCATATTCTTATAGTGAAACCACTACTTTTCTATTTAGAAACCCCATGATTATCGAATTATATTCACTTTTGGAAAGATTGAATTACGAATATTCTAACACCATCTATTGATATGATTGCATGCATATAGTTAATATTGTAGACACTAAAAATTGACCTAGGTCTGCAAGCTCCATTTCTCGCCACTTTCGTCCTAGCATAATTAAGATACTTAATTATGTTATCTGGTCCATTTTCATCTATTAATTAAATAATTTTAATTATTTAATTAATTCATGTCTATTTATTCTATCCTGATCAATTAAATGAACTAATTGCGTCACTAATTTCTCCCTCTTCTTCAATAGTTAAATAATTACCATTAATTATTTATCTATTCATGGTCCTTTAATTCTTCTATAGTTAAATAATTATTTAAATTATTTAACTATCCCATGCCACCTCCCTAATTAAATAGTTAATCTAAATTAATTATTTAAGGTCTAATTTTCATCTCTCCATTTAATTAAATTAATAAATTTAATTAAATGCTCCTCTTTTCATTTTCAAATAAATTATTTGAATAAATTATTTATTTTCCACTTGTCCATTTCCTCCATTTTCAAATAAATAATTTGAATAAATTATTTATTTTCCACTGTCCATTTCCTCCATTTTTGAATAAATTATTTAAAATAAATTATTTATGCACCACTTGGTCAAAGATACCCTATCATTATTTCATGTCATAGTTTGCATGTATCATAGCCTACATGTCTTGCATATCTGTCATAGCTGTCAGGCATCATAGTCGTCGGCATCATAGCTTTTCCAAGAATAGCATATTCTTGGTGCATCAATTCTGGACCATTGATCTTGGAATCATTCTAGAGGATTAATCTTAGCCCTCCATTCAAATGGTTGTCTATAAAAACAACCTTCCTCCTCCATTTTCATTTTAACAGCTATTCTTCTCCAACTTTCTACTTATCATTTGTAGGTATTTGCACAAGTTACACTACAAATCTGAGGGCATATTTGCAAAAGGAGAATTAGGAGAGCAAGAGAAGTGATTCAAGTTCAAGCATGGGGAGTATTTTAATTTAATGTTTTATTTTCCTTATGCTTACTTTGTTTTCTCTTGTTTGGATGTGGGTTAATAGTTTAGAGGTGTTGGCTGTCACTTTGTCTATTCTATTTGATTTTCTAACCCCATCTCACATTTGGTGAACCCGAATTTTCTAACCCCATCTCACTTTGTCACTTTGTCTATTCTATTCTATTTAGTGATCGCAGTTTTTTAAGATTTAGTTATTAAGACCCGAATTTTCTTTTGTTTATAGCGTTTTTGTCTTGTAGGATTTTGTAAAATGTTTTCTGGGTTTTGAAACTCTATATCTTAGCTTTCCATAGATATCTACGATTTAAAATTTTGTTTAGTTTTGAGAAAGTTATCACTATTTTTAGTTTGTTGTTTTCATTCAAAAAAAATTTGGTTTACTAATCTTTTGTTTGTAGCATGTGGCTTTGGAATGGGGCTCCCAAAAACTGCTTCTTTTGGAGCAACAAAAAAATTGAACTCTTAGTTTTTAGTTTTCTTTGATTTCTTTTTCTTAGTTTAGTTTAGTATTTTTATTTTCTAGTTTAATTATTTACTAACTTTTAGTTTGGTTTTTAATCTCTTGTTCTAACTTAGTTTTTTGCAGCTTTCTCGTTGGTCCAAGACATTTATAAAACTACTAATTTATGGTTTTGCAGCTCCGTTAGCCAAAGACTCATTTCTCAAACAATGTGTTTGTGATTTCTAATTTAGAAAACACTTCCATTGGTGCATTAAAATGAACATGTGTTTGATTTTGTCTGAGTGTGCTTGAAGGTGGTAGGTGATTATGCTCTCACCTTGTGAAAACTAGGTGATCAGAAAACCAAACCCACCTTATTTTTTGTCACCCTCACGACTTAATAATCAAAGTATCATCTCCCCTTGCACTTTCGAGCGATCCTGGGTGTAAGAGAAACAGTTATTATTTCTAGAAAT
>VDFB02294958.1:0-29795 GCA_007258455.2 Sequoia sempervirens
CCTAAGCATCCCCTAATCTCAAGATGCAAGCATATAAGTCAATTCATAATCAGTTTGGTTTTTATTTTTGGAAAGTTAATGATGAGGAAAATAAGTTTAATCTAGCTAATCTAATAAGATGCAAGCATATAACTCAGATTTATAATCAGTTTGGCTTGTTATTTTTGGAAAGTTAATGATGAAGGTAGGGTATTTATTATATTAATTTTATTATAAATTAGCATTTGTATTTAAAGGAAGTTTAAGGATTGTGTCAATAGAAAATGATATGTATGTTAATATGTTAGCGAGTACATGAATTCTAGTTGCATGTGGCTAGATTAAACAATTAATAATAAATGCTAAATAATGGAATGAAACAAACTTAGACAATATAGATTTTTTCCTTAAAGAAATTAATTGTTATCTAATTATGAAATATTTGCATAGAGATTTAAAACAAAAAACAATGCAAATGAAAAAGAAAATTGCCATCAAATTGACAAAAAACACTACAAATGGAAATAGAATGTTCCCATCCAGTTGGCAAATCAATATTTATCTAGCTTTTATGTGATCAGTGAGATTTTGGAGGCTTTTAACATTATACGCTAGCTGATTTACCATTAAACAACAGTTGAAACATGTTTTTCGACAACTAATAGTGGTTTGGAGGCCTAAGACTTGTTTCAAGCTCAAATCTCACACTATATGTAACCTATCGACTAAAAATAGGATGATTTTTATTTTTGTTTTAAATGTGTAATTTCTTTGTTATATGAATGTTACAAATTTTGTGTTAGGTTTATATTTTATTATGAGTTAAATTTGGTAAATTATATCAACTATGAATTTATCTTTTAATTTTAGATGTAAAATTGTGTCATTGTCTATTCTTACTTTTTAACTCCTTTATTTGATCTATGTTTGCTTTATTACATCTATGTCTTCTTAATATTTGAGGGGTGATAGTATTTATAAATACTTTGGCAAGACTACCATTATGTTATATGGGCACATGTTCTCTTAGGTTAGTCTACAAAATTGTATTAGGACTATTTAGTCTAGATATTTTCTATTAAGCATTACTTAGAGGAGGCCACCCCTTTTAAGAGGCTCACAATATTTTGCAATGTAATTATATGATTCCAATATAATAGTGTTATTTCTATGTCATTGACAACACATATATTTATATATTTTTGTTGTTTGCTTAATCTATTATTAAAAAGATCATAATATTTGGTATAATAACTCTTTCTAGGGTCATGTTGTATTGCAACATTCAAAATTTAAGGATTTTTATTACTTAAGATCAATTGACAAGAGGTCAATGATTACATGAGTTGCTCAAACAATCTCAATCAAATTCTTTGACAACAAAAGAACAATTAGATATCTAGATGTATTAGAGAGTGTACAAGTGGGAAAAAATATTCATAAGTTGCACAAGTATTCAGTAAAAAATATATGATGTATACACAAATTATAGTCTGACTTAACCATCATAAGAATGGTTCCTTCTAACCCATTAGAGAAAAGGAAAATTAGTACTACATGGTTAGTTGAATATACTATTGCCTAGAATCATGGGCTTTCCAATCCAAGAGATGTATTTCAATTGTTTACCTAACATCTACATCATTAAAAAAATAGAAGACCCACAAACGTCCACCATATTATCTTACCTCACCTTCTCAACATCCTCGTGATCAAAAAGTGGCTATAGAAGTAGTGGCACTATTTTTTCCCTTCCTAGTAATTTGTTTTTCGTTTTAGGCTAGAAACATTATGTTAAGTATTCTCAAACATCTTAAAAAAGATATAATTTTTAGCTAAACTAGATTGCCCATTAAAGGTCTAGTGAAATGAGGAGTGCTTCAACTCTAATAAACAAGCCTTAAAAAAACATCGGTATATGGTTGTGGGCTTCCACATGCTCACAAGTACAATAAAATATCACTAGGATGTTTGAAACCTAACCCTAGGTAGCCTTCAATCGTCTAAAATTTGTGATGCAACAATAAGTGATTAAACTTGGGAAGTTACTCTTACCATATCTCAAGGGCAAGATATGGGGTTATGAAGATTATCTATCCTCTATAGTTGGTACTTTGAAACATTGGTCTAACACTACTTATTAATAATATTATTATATTAGTGATCTCATAGACCAAACACACCTTATAAACACCTACCCTCTGATAATCATCTCCCTTTAACATTGGAGAATACCACTACAATAGAGTATTCCCACTAATATGAGCTCTACTTCAACTAGGTAGAAAATTAGTTTTTAGAAATATAATTAGTGCGTTTTTGCTTCAAACAACCAAAATTGCATCAATTGGGGATTAGTATTTGACTCTAATTTTTAGTGATCTAGGAAATTATCTCATTGTAATTCTCTCTTTAACAATTCAATATATGACTCTAGTTACCCTTTGTGGCCACAGGTAAACCCCTTATATGATGGTGATCACTTGATCAAAAGATATGGATGCAATAATACACTAAATTTGAAAACCTTAAATCCTAGCTTACCTCCCTTACTAACGAACAAGTAGACATGAATTGAACCCTCAACAACTTAAATATTCATAGCTTGTAGATCAACCAAACATTAATGAGCTTGATTTTCTTAAATTTGAGGATATGCATCCCATAAATTAGATCTACTAAGCTAAGTAGTATTTTAGTCTCTATAATACTACCTTGCGGGACATGATCTTTATTGCCTCATTCAACTTGGAAAAAGGAACCAATATAATGGTATGAATACTACGTCAAGATGGATCAAATTTATAAAGCTTCTCCTAGTTCAATTTACCCTATTTTCTTGTGAAGATTTTACATGAGATTTAACCAAATTGTAGTAAATTGGGATTTTTCATAACTATTAAATTAAATTTGAAAAAAAAATTCAAGAAAAAGTATGGGAATTGTTAGATGCCTTCTTCAAAGAGTTGCTTCATAAGTAGCTTAAAAGAGAAATTTTTTATTGAAGTAAAAAAATTCAAAGGATATGATGACAATGATGAGTTTAGCTAAGCTAATAGAAGATAAGCTCATAGCCTAATGGTATTTCTTTAAAACCCTTCCATTCTAAAATATTGTACCAACATGTACCATCATAGTCTCTAACCCCCAATCCACACTATTCAAGCATCTCATTAAGGTTGAGATGTGGATCTATACGAAAAAGGATTTTTGCAATTGTGATGAAAAGATTGGCCTAGGTTATCATTTTGTAGAATAAAAGTTATTTTTTCTTGATGTATAATGAGCTCTTCAACTTGATGAATGGAAAGATATTGAATAATATGAAGAGGAACAATAACCAATGCTCAAGGATATAAGCAAGGAACCTACGCCTTAAATATTTGTGCATGCAATGAAAGTGATACAACTTTGTGAATAATGAAATTCAAATGGGGTAAATGTAAGCTAATGGGTCCAGTTTTAGTGGAAGTGTCAAGCTTGGAAAAGCCCCAACAGGAATGGGCACCTATTTTGTAAAAAATGGGTGCATGGTCCATTTAGGAATAGGGTTTTGAGCCTAAACACATACCCATTTAGAATGGGTACCTGATATGCTTCAATATATCCCATGCTTAAATAGATTCTCATTATAAGTGTGTACCCATTTCATAAACATGTTCAATAAAGCTTTTTTTTTTAAGTTGTTGTGAGCTCATTTCCCCCTAAATTCACACAGTGACAATGATTGGGAGAGCGCTTCAGAATGGGTAACCACATCTGTAGATCCCACCCAAAAATTATTTTACTTCCTTCCTCAACAACAGTGTTTTCTTCATCTCTAGGTAGGTATCACAATTTTTTATGTATTTTTGTAATTTTTTTCAAGTTCTATGGTTTAGGGATTTTTTATAGATTTTGAGTATTGAGTAAAATTTAGGCTAGAAATTAGAAAAAAAATTATATAATCATTTATAAAAAAAATACTAAATACAAGTTCAAATACATAACAAACATCAATAATGTTCTCTTCTATAATATTTGACTAAACAATATCAACATATTCATTCTTCGGACCTCTTTGATCCATTTTTTTGCATAGCCACTATACATCCTTCATCCAACCTATATACCATTCTATTTTAATCGAAAGAATCTTCTAACATAGGGGTGGTGATGGTACCATGGTTAAGGCATTTACATTTTAGAGAAGCCAAATTAACACTCAACAAAGTTCACAACAACATTCATAGAGTGTATTACAACAACATGGTCCACATGAAGCAATTCTCAAAATAGGATATCACTAATCCACCATGAAAAATTGAGGTCAAAAGATACAAAATTTAGTGAACATTATGCATCTCAAGTGTCTTTATGCAACAACAATTCATAAGAAACAAAAAATCAAAATATTAGAGAAAAGCAAAAAAAAAAATAGAAAAGAAAGGGGCAGGGGCCCTAGCTTGGTTGGCTAAATATTTCCTATTGCAGGAGGTTGGTCACGAGGTCTATTATCCCCCACCCCCGTGGCATCAGAGGGTGTGTTGTGCTAGCTTCGTCGGTCACGTCAAAAAGTTTACCAGGCGCATTATAGTTTATAGGGGGTCGTGCTACCCAATTCCTGCAGTAAAGAGAAAAAAACAATCTAATGGTAAAAACCATTACTATGGCACCTTGGGAAAGTACCATGATGGAAACATACTCATAAGCATCATCTGTAAATTAGATATCTATATGATCCCTACACTTGGGGGCAAGTTGTCTCATCCTCCCAAACTATCCATCCTTCAAAGTTCCTACACTACTATCCATACCATCCTTCATACCTATCCATCATATCTGCATACCCATGTAGTCATACCCATTCATCCCCCCTTCCATAGTTTCACCTTTACAAGGACAAGGATAAAATCTTGACATCTTCCTTGGAAAGTTCTTGATATATCGCATCTCTTGTAGTAAATATTCCCTCATTTGGTAAACATCACAATGTAGTGTCATGAACACCATTTCTAGACTAGGGGTATGTTATTCCTATGCAATGTAATCCTTGGAGATCACATTATAAATCCTTCAAACCATCTATTATGAATCATGCATCATTTTTATCCACTATCTGTAATCCCTCCATCATTACATTTAGTCAAAAGGAGAATCTATGTTCATTTGACATATTTGGAAAGAGTGTAATAGGAGAATCTTCACTAATTCAAAATATAGTATTGTGCAACTTCTTCAAAAGGAAGAAAATAACATTTATGAGCTATTAAATGTCAAAGCTAGAGAGAAGGGAGACACATAATTCACAAATTGGGATGATAAAATCATGAAGAAATGGACTGATTTCAAAATTCCTTCTCACTTTAGCAATGGCAAGGATGCACATACAAAAGAGAAAAGGATAAAATCAAAATGGCCCATCCAAGAGGAAGACTAAAACTTAAGTTTAATGTGGCCTTGGGTGTAGGCTACATTATTAGAGATGATGTAGGAATCCTCATTTGGGCTTTATACAAAAAGCTCAAACATGGTCCACAAATAATGAAGCCAAGTTGGAAACCCACTATGAAGGCCTTAGAATTTGTATACCAAAGGACATTAAGATGGTGGATATAGAGGGTGATTTGTTGATCTATATAAATATTGTTAAAAATAAAAATATCAAGAATTATAATTTGCAAAAATGGATTGATTTGATCTAGATGAATGGAAATTTTTGAGGAGTTTATGTTGGCACGTATTTCAAAGAAATAAATAAGGTATCCAACAAGGACACAAATTGAGAGGACTTGAAACACA
Organism: Sequoia sempervirens; assembly: GCA_007258455.2. NCBI lineage: Eukaryota > Viridiplantae > Streptophyta > Pinopsida > Cupressales > Cupressaceae > Sequoia > Sequoia sempervirens. The sequence goes on from VDFB02294958.1 coordinate 5,761, forward strand.
TTTTGGAGGTGAATAGACTCAACTCCACATTTAGGGCATTCTTATTTTTTTAGAATTAGAGATCCCTCTATGTATGGTGGTGGGATCAAAAAATCATCCTCATATTGCATAATTCATAGGTCCCTTGTTGAGTTCACATCTATACACAACATCCTTTATTTATACAGGATATTCTTTTGCACATTATAGAGATGATGTTGCAAATGAATGTGGAATGTGAATGCAAGTGCCACCTTGAGGACTCGATGGTGCAAATTTGTAGATTGTTCAATACAGTGAAGAAGGGAGTTCTCAAAGTCATTATGTGGACAATTGAGATGTAGCTAATCAACAATGACCATATTCATGATGGGAGGTTGTGTAATCAAGGGAAAAATCAAATTTGTTAGATGGTTAGATCAATAACACTAAAATCCATTGAAAATAACGAAGCACAAAGGAAAAATGATGAAATTAAAAGGAACGATATTACCATAAGTCTTCCTCTTCCATGCTTCACCTTCGTTACACCTCCTAGCTTGCAGTAAAATGTTGCCCTCAAATTCGTGTATGAGCAATTATGACAAATGACAAGACTAAAGCAAGTTTTGAAGGATTTATTCAAAATCTAAATGCCTATGCCTATTGCCAATGCCTATGTCAAAAACAAATGCCAAAAGTGATTAAATGACTATATTAAATACTAAAATTGCCTATGACAATAAATGTGAAAGTAAATAAATGCCTAGAATGTCTATGCAAAATGTTAGCATGTGCGTGTGTAATCGAAAAGTGAGAAGAAGATAGCATTTTATAGAAAATCCCATTTGAATGGACGGACGAGATAAATCAATGAGAACCTAAAATGAACGATCCAGATTACACGAGAATCCCTAATTAGGGTTAAGGAAAATCCTTAATCGAATGGTCGAATAAAAATCGACGGCGGAGAATAAATGAGACAAATTAATTAGAAAAATAAAGATTTTGAAGAATCAAGAAGATAAGATTGCACGATTTAGATTCAAAAAATCAAAGGGATAAGATGTATGGGTGAAGATAAGATTTGAAAAATCAAGAATCTGCCCGATTGCTCAATTTTGAAGATTAGTTACTAATTTGAATTAAAATAATTCAAATTATGGATTTTGAGATAATAAATAATCTTTTCAGATTATTTATCAAAAAGGACTGACAGTTAGAGATTGACATGACATTTTAAATAATTTAATTTATTTAAAATGAGAAGAATATTAATTGGCAATTAAATAATTAAATTTAATTATTTAATTTAGGAGATGAGATTAATTAATTAAATAAATTAATCAATTTATTTAATTAAGACGATTAGTGATGCATTTAATAAATAAATGAAATTTATTTATTTAATAATCAAGAAGATTAAATGACAAAGGGGAATTAAATAAATTAAGAAATTTATTTAATTAAAGAAAGACTTAGACAATGACGATTTAATAAATAAATGAAATTTATTTATTTAATAATCAGAAGAATTAAATGACAAATTTAATTAAAGAAAGACTTAGGATAATGACGTATTTAATAAATAAAATAAAATTTATTTATTTAATAATCATGAAGAATAAAGAACATGAATTAATTAAATAATTATGAATTATTTAATTAATAGTTGAATGTGGGACCAAGGAACATAATTAAATGTCATAATTATGCTAGGACGAAAAGTGGTAAAATAGTGCTCGGGGCCTAGGTCATTTTTAGGTGTCTACGGTTGTACGGAGAATTCCTAATGAACATTAGTCTATTTTTGGGGTGATAGTAGTGGTGATTTAACTCCTTGCCCATGTCTTCATCAAAAAGGTGATGTGCAAGCACACCTACAATGCAATATCAACATTCAACAAGAAACCAAAGGAAGGAATGCTTGGAGGAGTCTTCAATGCCAAAGTTGCAAGGAAGAACAAAGATACCACCAAAACAATTAGGTTGTTCAAGGATGGTCTAAATGATTACAATATAGAAGTTTTTAACTTTGATATTGGTCATCATGCTACCCCTCCTTAGGTTCCTTAGGTGGAGCATGCCTTCAAAGTGTCAATGGGTACATTTTTTGATGCACCTCAAGATGCCAAATAAATAACTTGTAATATGTACACTCTTGATTTTGAACTAATACACTCCTCTCTTCTGTTTAATCTATATGAAAACTAGGGGAGATGATCCGGTAGTTGAACACCCTAACTTCACTTTTCTCCAAATCTTTTGTGAAAATTTCAAATCACTCCCAATTTTTTTAAAAAAATTTAAAAAATTAAACCTCCAAAACCTAAATTTTATTATTGTTTAATTATTAAACTAGTATTATTTTTTTCTTTAAACTTGTTAGTGAAAGAAGCTTCGTTTTTTTCTTTGAAAAAGAACATTAGGCTATACTCAAAGATTTTCAGATAAATATAAAAGTAACCTCGAGGCCAATTTTAATGTATATAAAAAAGAATAAAGAATTGCAGTCTTCAGGAGCGGAATAAAAAGTCCCAGCTCCTGCTCACATTTGGTCACTTGACGTGACTTTCAAATTTGTGTTAAGTTTCCCGTCAGCAGGGAAAAATTCCCGCCCTGTTCTTCCTCAAGCGGAAGAAAATCAATATTCTCTATTATAGGAAAATCCTCTAACTCAAGAGACGGGTTTCTTTCTATATCTTCCAGAAGGGAGTCAAACAACAGCATCCATTCCTGCTCCTCCAAAATCGTGAGGCTGTCCGTACAAGACACCGAATCTGGAGAAGAAAATGCAGAGTACTCACCTGGCGCCTGCCAAACTTGGCCGCAACAGCTTGAATTTGGGCGGGAGAAAGCGAGGAGGCGGACGGAATTCCGGCAGAGAGTCAGGGAAATTAAACTGGGCTTTGCATCCTCTGAGGCAGTAAACTGCACAATCATAGCGGCGAGCTGCCTGTCGAGGGGTATCATAAGAACCCAACCAAATTCTGGCTCGAGAGTTGGGCATTCTCACTTCGGAAACCCATTTCCCCCCTTTTCTCCTGCGCACTCCTTTGAACTCTTGTGTTTTCTTCTCTAAGCTGTTTGGGGGCTTCTGCTTTGCCCAGGATGTCACCATGTTTGAGGGTAACCAGCGCTAAGCTTTTGAATTGTGAGGAAGTCAGAAGTTGCCCTGTGAAGATTGTGAGTATGCAAAATGTGGATAGAAAATCGATATCTGGGAGAAGTGAGTACTAGAAGTGGTATATATACAGAATCTTACTTGTGGGATTCCCGTGTGGAAGTTGTGTGCAATGATTTTAACGGATAAGATTGTAATATTTGTCGTTGAAGGATTCAGCCTGGTCCAACTACGGGGAAAGTATTTGGGTCGCGGCGACAGGGGAGAGAGGCGTACATCATGGATGACGTTGCCTGCCTTTGACAGTTCACATCAGACTGTAAATGTTTGGTGCGTTCACATCTAAAGATCCCTTTTCATATCATTTACCATACATATGACTTAGAAAATTGACATTTATTTTCATTTTACAATGGCATTTATGAAAACTTAGTTACATGCAATGTTGTTGTAAAGAAACATAAAATTTTCTTATCCTTCATATAGGATAATCAAATAAACAAACCCAAAAACATAAAAAAAATAGTAATTATGTGTCTGTCGTGAAAAAATAAATGATTTTTTTATAGGGGTACAATTATGAATTGTTTCAAATTTGAGAATATTGTTTATTTGTTTATGTAATACTCTAGATTATGTGTTGTACGATTGCACTATTTGGGGTTGAGTCCACATCTTAGGGTATTTTCCACATCTACAAATTCATCCCTCTATTGTATGGATTCGATCTCTATGTTTTTGTGCTCCTACTTTTTGCTTCATTGATTTCACCCTTCTCTACATCACTATTTAGACTAGTGGTGTTCAAAAATATCTTCAGACAATTATCAAGATGTCACAAGAAAACAAGTTTTTGTAGATTAACCACCATAGATGTGTGTAAAATATTATTAAACAACAAGCTTAGATTTGTTTTAAGACATCAAATTGAAATGTTCTTCTATTGCTTACTCTCTTTCTAACTCTTCAAGGGGATATTTAGTCTGTCCTTTCTCTATGTATTCTAGGGCCTTTACTATTTCTATTTGGGGGGCTCATATCTCTCTTATTTGGGGGTGATTTATTTGTTCATTGGTGCCTCACTAGGGTTTCATTTCTTGTGAACCATCTTTCCACCCACCTAAGATACACTTGAGGGGGGTGTTAGTGTAATTTTTTAATTTTTCTTAGTTGAATATTATGTATTTTCCTACACATTTAGTTTAGCTTCTTTAGTTGTAGTGCATGAATCAAATAAGGGTAGATGCCATCTTTTTATGAATGTAACTCCTACCTATTTTTTGGATGGTTGGAGTTACTTTTCTTATTGGTTGGCTTTACCTCCCCATTTTTCAATATATGTATCCACTCCTTTAGCTTACGATGTGTTCATGCTTGTGAGATCTTGTAATGCTATTAAATTTCTTGAGCATTTTCATTTATTTTATTGAAACTAACTCTATTTTCTTACTTTGATTTGTTTCTAAATCTAATAGCTCTAGGTTCTCCTTTGTTCTCTTCTAATTAGTCATCTTAAGTCCCCTCACTTAACTCCATACAACTATTTAAGTTGGAAGCACAATGTTAGGAGTACTTTAATGATTGAAGGGTGTACACTTTATAACTTTGAAAAATTAGAGGATCTTGTTGAGATTTTTAGAAGTATTTTAAATCAAGTGATCCCACAAATTTGTAGTGCAACAAACACTTAAAAGTTTAAGCTCCAAATTTTATGAAAGCTAGTGGTCTCATGAATTTTATTATTTTGTATGTTCAATTCAATAGAAAAAATAAATATAAAATGATAAAAAAGAAATTGATATTCAAAATGTTGAAATATTTTGTGTGAGAAAGTTCAATTTGGTGCTCGAATACCCACTATTCAAGGCACAAAGAACTTCAACTAAATCACTAAAAACTCTTGTGCATGATTTTTCTTACATTCAAACTTTCAAATTACATGAGAAAAATCTCCAAAATAAACCTATTTTCAATAAGTTTCATGGAATAATAGTGAGGAAATATAAATCAATAAAATAAATTGTATTACTGAAATATACAAATGATAATTTATAATATATGTGTTTTGTTGTTGCTTAGTTTGTGTACTACTCTCTATTTGATTTGCAAACAAAGAGATTAAAAAATATAAAAGGTAGATAATTTTGTTCCAAAAAAAATGAATTAATTGATAGTATTTTAAAAACTTGATTGACAAGAGAAAATAACTCTCTAAACTAATAGACCCCACACCAAATACATACTCATAATTATTAACTAAAAAATAGAGACTCCTATTTATGAGAGAAAAACACTAATCAATCTTATAACATTTTTTCCCCCAATAAACCCTCGCTCGTTAAAATAGTCCCTGAAACCTAGCTGGGCTTAACCGACACACTCTAATAAATTGATTGCTTAGGTGGTCGGGTCCCCTTAATTGGTGCTTTTCCATTTCTATAGGTGTTTTCTTAATCTAAGCCTTTCCAAGTCTTCATTTCTATAGCATTCCATCGTTTCAATTCAAATTTTTCATTCTTGTTTCTGTAGCAGTTTGTGATTATCGTTTTCATTGTTTGAAGGATTCCACCATTTTTAGACTCTGAGATATGTTTAGGGTTTTACAACTATGAACAAACACTTTTTTTGGGGTTGACTTTGTATTTTGCAACCTTCGCTCACAACCAATTCTCTAATGGCATTTGAGGATAAAAAGTTCTACAATGCCTTCTATTTCATTATAATATGACATCACACATTTGCTTCGTTATTGGACTTGGGGTTTTAGTTTTAATACCACATTTGTTCTTTACAAAGATTGGGGTGAGTGCATCTCTTTATATCAAGAAACCCTATTTACAACGTGGAGTGAGCTCACAGGCAAATTAATAGAAAATAGAAATATTATATTTAATTGTATTTATTAATTAATAATTATTTAATTAAAAGGTAAATTTGTATCTTAAAATTAATATTATTTGTTAATATTTTGTAATGATTATTACTTATATTTAATATTTGTTAATGATTTTTTTGATTAGATAAGCAATATTTACAGGGTGTCGTACCCTTTATCCAACGAGCCTCAAGGGCCAAAAAAGAACAAGAAGCAAGGTTTTGAAAGGACCAAGAACCTTTACAAAGCTAAGAAAATAGAGGAACCACTACAGACCCACAACAAAATGACAAACAACACCTGATCAACAGATAACTAGGGGAGATAGATCACTCAGAACAACAACAGTCCTAAGACAAAGAAGACTAACCACCCATTCATGAACCATAACCAGGAGACCCCAAATACTCAGGACATACAACAGTCCTAAGTCAAGGACCGAGAAAGCACAAAGGCTTTGAGCCACGAAAAAACTCATAAAACAACAAGCCCTAAAGGTTGTCTGAACCAACTAGGATAGAAACCCCTACAGCGGCTGGACTGCAACAAACCTTCTTCTCATCAAAATGCACCAACCTGTAATACTGCAAGCACTAGAGAAACTTTCTCCAAATTGAGGCAACTAGCTAGACACCAACCCCAAACCACCTCAAAAGGATGGGGTTCCCCTCTATAGGAGAGGAAGAAGTGGGGACCAGAACTACCAAAGAGACCCCCCTCCAAAGCAAGCACACTCCACCTCAATAGGAACCCACAGAGGAGAGAAGTGCTTCCCACCAATCCAACATCCACCATCTCCACCTCAATAGGAGCAATATTCACCTCAATAGAATATAGCGAATGTAGAAAAAGGTAGCAAACAAGAAATCTTATGGAATAGGCAACCACCTCCTTCTAAGGTATCCAAATGGAAGAACCAATAGGAAGGAAAACAACAAACTCCCCGTCAGCACCAAAACCAACCCAAAACACCGAGCCATCACCTTCTTCTTTAGACAAAGCACTATCCTCCACAAGGGGTACCAATAACCCTAGGGAATCCCCACCAACAGGAGACCCATAACCAGCCACAAAGGAATATTGCCCAACCCAACCACATCAGGGTAGCAAGTACCAGAGAGAGAAGGCAACACCAAAACCAAGCAGAGCCCCCTCCCCCCACCACACTCTATCACCAAAACAACAACTTCCACCAACCAATAAATCTTCCTGAAGCACTAAACCCAGCCCCACGAGATAGGGCAGGGTCTCCTGAACCACCAAAGAAACCAAAGAGCCAACACAATAGAACCCACCAAACTCCTCAGCCAAGGGAGAACAACCATTTGCAACATCACATAATCAGGGGATCAACACTCCAAAGGAGCTCTAGTAATAGTTCTGATAGGAATCATCACAACCCACACAATAGGCAAATAAGCCCTAAAGAACAACCAACTCCAAAACACCCAGGCCCAGATAGTCGAACTCAGAGCCACCAAAGAGTGAATAAGAACAACAAAGCAGCTTACACAAAGCAAGCAAAGTAGCATACACAAAGATCTACTTCTTGACCATGAGTAGAAGAGCAGCTTACACAAAGAAAGCAAAGCCTAGGACAAACCCAAAGCAGACATTACATTGAATCTAGAAGCCACAAGAATACATCTTCTGCAAAGAAGGGCAGCCCAGACCACCCCAAAACAACAAAAGTAAAAACATGAGACTAACCCACCAATTCCACCAACCCATGAAAGCATGATAAGGGAAGAAACAACCCCCAGCCGCGCCACAAAGGAAGGAACAGGGGATTCAGACAACAACCAAACCACCAGACCAATCCACACCCAACCACCAGCAAAGTGAAAGATCCAAGGACAGTCAAAATCACATTCAATGAGAAGCCTCAACCAAGAGGCACGACCCACGAGCAGAACAAAGGAAACCACGATAGCCACAAAGGGCTTCATAGCGGGCTCCCAGATCATGACAAAAACCAGCATAATAGTCTCCACATAATCACACACGAGCACAAGTCTATGCAAAACACGAGACTCCTTCCAACTGAGCACCAGCGGAAAGATGACAGAGTATCCATTGCCTCAAAAGGAATGAAATCAACAGTACACACAACCACCCAACTCAGAAATGCTAGCCTTTCAGCACGGGGGAAACACCAACGAACTAGACAAACCTCAAGCCAAGCAACAACAACAACCCCCGATCGCCATCGCCATCATCCTCCAATCCCCAAAAACCCTCAGGAAAAATTCAAAATGACCCACTCCAAGGCAATTCCCACTCGACGTAGCCATATTTTATTTGTTAATGATTGTTACTTATATTTAGTAATATATATTTAAGAAAATATTACTTATATTTAATATTTTTAATGATTATTACTTATATTAAATAAAATTTATATTTAATCATGTTATTGTATTTAGTTATTTATTATAATGAAGAAAAGTGTCATTTATTATGATTTATTTAAAAATAGTTATACAAGGTTACAAATTTATGAGAGGATTAATATTAAAATTAAATAAATTAAATATGATGCTTACTTTAAAATTTAATGATACAAATACATTATAGGAGATGTAAATGTTGATTATTTAAAGTGTTGGAGGTTTAGGGCTAGATTCTAGATTCTATAAATGCTTTAAACTATGCAAACAAAATGGTCTTTTCTTTGGTTTAGATATGTGTCTACAAAATAAAACTAGTTTACAAACCTAAACCTATAGTTGCAAGAATCAACTAGCAAAAGATTAATTCTTATAATTCACTCAATTTTATCTTCTAACATTTACATCTCAATGAGGATAATAAGGATATAAGCCTAAACCATTGATCCTTGAGGATTATACAGAGAAAAAAAGGGTGAATAAATAAAAGTGTCCTTTAATTTACAAGATAATAAGGATACTAACATCCAAGATAAGAAAACTAAAGAACAAGTCAATAAGGATCAAGGTCTAGTTCAACAATAACAAGTTGATGATAATCAAAAAGATATTGTATGTTCCTTAACATTCATACCTCCAACTCCACAAAAGAAAGAAAAATGTGATAAAATTGTAGGTCGAGAAAAAGAGTGAGTGAGTAAAGAAGTATCTTAGTCATATATTTATTCTCAATAGCCACAACAACAACAACAAATGACAAACTCTTTTTCATTGGTGTCTATTTGGTTAGAAGTAAATATGCAATATATAGGTAATTAATATTAAGGCTTGCATCCTAAGATCTTTCTAGCATCATATCAATGATTGATACACCTAGATCTAGAAAGAAGTGAAGGGTCTATCTAGAATAACAAGGCAAGCTACACCTTCTAGGATAGATGAAATAGTTAATCCTATTGTTAAAAAAAATGATAGAGACCTAAGAGATGAAGAATATGGGTAAACCCACAAAACTAGTTTACAATTCCAGTGAGGAAGGAAAATTGCAAAAAATGCCCCCATGCAATTTTTTTTTGGTTTTTGTGGGTTCGAATGAACATTTGGTTCGAGCAAACCCAAAGGGGGTTCTTCGAGCGAACCCATTAAATGTTGGGTCCCACATTTCTTGGGAAAAAAACAAAAGAAAAATTTGTGGAAAGGGGGTTCGCTCAAACCTTGGTTCACTGAAATCCCCCTTTTCCCCCCTTCTCCCCCTCTGGCACCAAAAATCTCCAAATTTGTTCCCTTCGAAGCTTGAGTTGAGGATGAAAATGGAGGACACTTCACAGACAACTGGATGATGGTAGTCCTTGGAACAAGCTATCCAATGAATATAATTTGAATATGTTTTGGTTTTATTATGTATTTATTTTTTTACTTTGATTAAACATAGGTTTTTCACCAAAAATCAGGCTCTTTGTTCTGTACATGTGGAAAAATAGTAGATTATCATTTTTTTTTGAAAATTATCACTGCACTAGATATTGAAGTCCTTGATCCAACAAAAAAAGTGAATTTTGATACATAAAAAAAAGTTATGTTGTATACGGTCTGCCTATGTCTGAATTGCAATTAGTTTGACTTTGAAACTTGATCAAGGAAAAAATATTCAATAAAACACTATGAAACCAAATGAAAGCACTAGATATCATAGTTACAAATCTAAATTCAAAAAAAATAGAATTTTATCCTTCATGGAAAAAAGTTATGTTGTATACGGTGAGCGTCACTCCTTCAAAATGGTGTTTACTAAAAAAACTAGTTTTTGAAGGAGATGGAAAAAGAAGTGCAATATGAGTCCTTTTTTTAAAAAATATATATATTTATAATCTACACACAAAATGCCACAAATCACTAGTTTGCATCATCTTCAAATTCCTCACGGGTTAGCTACTATAGGTGCCTAAAGTGAAGATTTAGTTAGAAAAAATCAGTTTAGTGTCCGGTTTGGCAAAAAATTGTAAACTAGTATTGTGGGATCACCTATACCACATGGCTACAATAAATCTTAGATGACACATTAGAGAAAAAAATTCAAAAAGTCCAAATAATCACCTCTAATATTGTGTCAAGAATGAAGAAGGATGAAAAGACCAAGAAGAAATTAAAGGATCAAGTTGCAAAAATCTAAGGATATATCAAGTAACTAGTTGCTCCCTTAAAAATAGTAGCTAAGCCTATTAATTCTTTAATCATCATCCCTTAGGTAGAGGCATCCTCTTTAGAGAAAATTAAATGTATTGCTAAAGTAACAAAGGATTGGGGTAATGATTTGAGTGATAAAGGATGCAAAATGATAGTTGAAGCTATAGATTATTGGGTAAATCCAAGACATTGAACGAAAAAATAATTAATTAACTAAGGATTTACAAGAAGAATAAGAGGTAAATGATCAAAATATTCCCCTCTTGACTATCATTGCAATTTAAATGCTCAATTTTTGTTTAAGGGGAAAATTCTAGATCATGAAACATTTAAATAGTCTAAAATGTAGATAGAAATCACCAATTTTAGAAATGAATTAATTGTAATTTATCTAGAAATGCTCAACAAATTGAGAAGTCAAGTGGTGTATGTGCAATATGAAAATCATATAATCTTGGAGGAATTAATTATATAATATTTGATTATAAATGAAGACTTGAAAGAAATTAAAGGTTTGAAAAAAATTAATTAAATAATTACTTGAAGTTAAGACCAACCTTCATAGACCTTCAACTTAGAAACAATTGGTAGCATGATGAAAATGAGAACCCTACTCAAAACTTATAAAAATATGTCCCTAAAAAGAAGGCAAAATTTGAAATCTTTCTTCCAACCTTTCAAATGTAGAAATCCATATATAGGTTTTTCAAAGGACCTAACATGGACTTAGTTAATCTAGTGTTGACAACATTCGTGGAATATGGGCATAGGGAAGCAAAACAGGGCAAGCCTACAATTGAAAGCATTTCTAATGCAAAAGATAAAAATTCTTCATGATTTTTTTAGAGTTCAAGCATTCTATTTACCCTATATTTCATTTTAAAGTTTATATTTCATAAGATAATTTTCAAGCTAGGTATTGAGCCTTGCAATTTGTGTCATTTTAAGGTAATTTTATAAGTTTTTGTTAAATTTTATTCCTTTAGTAGGAATAACATCAACAACTTGAGAGGGACTACAAATAGCAAACCAAGATATAAGATGAAGAACATCATTCTTGGCCTCAAATTTTAGAATCCTCAGATGAAAATAAGATAGAACATCAATGCCATCCACAAGAATATTAGAACTAGTAGTCTTCCAAGAAACCTTCAAAATAGAAGGATCCATATGGCTCTTAAAACAAAGAGCAAGATTCCAATATTATGATCATCACTACCAATAATCATATCTTTTTACTGGTGTCAACTATCATTACAAAGGATAAAAAATTAAAAATACAGGTTATGTGTGAGGGTTGAGGTTACTAAGAGCTTGGGAATCATCATCAATAAACCTTGTTATGTCTTTCCTCCTATGCAACTATAACCCCACATTATTGACCACCATAGTAATTTTGGCTTTCTTGAAAGGCTAGTGAGAAAATGATTCTTGTCTTGATAAACATGATTATTCCTACCAATCCATAAAAACTATAGAATCTCAATAGAAAAAAATGACAAAGGAATTATTAAAATGTGAAGAACTAACTATTTTCCCAAATAAAATATCAAAAAATTTGACTTCTTATTTACACTTCTATTCCAAAAAGGATGAAAGCAATTTTAGAAAATCTTAGCTCAGGGACACTCAAAAAATATGTCAAACATTTCCATAGACTAAACAAGATTTAAAATCCTAAATTAAAATGACAATGCCCACACGCAATTTTTTTAATCAAAATGCTTCTTAGTCTCAATGTTACTAAATCATAGAATAAGCTCTTTTCTATTGCACAAGTATATCAAACTTGAATTAAAAAGTCTCCCAAGGATTCAAGCTTTCATTAACTAAAATATTGTTAGTAAACTTGATAGATTTACAAGACCTAACTTTATATGAACAAGTCCTAGTAGAAGCAAGAAGATAACTCTTACCATTCATTGATCAACACAATGAACAAAATCTCAAATATTTATTTTTACTCTAATTGAAGACCTCCTAACCCTTTGGAAGTCCTTAATAAATCACCAAGCCTTTCACAATGGATCCAAAAATAATAGAGCCAAAAGACTTAATATCAAACTTACTAAATTAAATTTCTAAATAATAGACTAGATCAATTTTAACTTTGTTTAGGGATAGGCTTTGAAAACCCACTTAATGTAAAAGAAACACCATAAACAATAATATTTTTAAATCCGAACATAAAGCTTTCTATTTCTCTTATTATCTAACCAAAAAAATTATAATAAGCTTATTTAACCTTAAAAGCACCCAACCAACATAAAGAGAAATATATTGTTTAAAAAGATAAAATAATTTATACAATTAAAATTGGCTAGCCAAAGAAAAAAGTTTCACACAATTTTAAAACCCATAAACTAATTCCACTTGTTTAGGAGGGATTAAGTGAAAAAGGATCTTAAAATATCCTATAATCACATTAATACTAAAGCAACTCCAACCTTTTTCATTTTTTAATTGCAACCTTAAATTCAAAAGTCAAACAATAAATATAAATATGAAATGCCTTTTTATAAATATAAAGTGCAATCTTTATGTTAAGTAACAAATTATAATGAATTAACATATAAATTAAGTTCCCAATATTTATTTTAAACATTTGATACATGTTATTCAATACACGCTTTTTCAATTTTGCATATTTTTGGAGTTATTATTGGAAGGAGAATATAATGGTGAACTATATATTTTAAGTAAATATATATCGTTTTAGTAGTTAAAATATTTAAATAATTTCCTTGTTGATATCTTATTTACTTGAACATGCACCATCGAAAAAGTTCACATACACATCAATATAGAAGAAAATTTTAACCATCTATAGAATGCTCTTTTTCATTATTTTTTTTGTACACTTTGACTAGATTGTCCATGAAGAATCAAATGTATGATACTAGACTATAATTTTGTAGCTGTGAAACCCCAAACACATCTCAAAGCCTGCAGACGGTGGAATCCTTCGAACAATGGAAACGACAACCACAAACTGCTACGGGAACGAAACGGCAAATCTGAACTGCAAGGTGGAATGCTACTCGAATGGAGACTTGAAAAGACTCGGGTTAAGGAAACACCTATGGAAATGTAAAAAGATGGGTTAAGAGGGCCCACATGGACCCGGCCACCTAGGCAGTCAACTGCTTAGAGTGTTCCGGTAAGCCCGACCTTCCGTCTGCTGCGAAAAAAGCTCTCCCTGTTCTTCCTCAAGTTTAGGAAAATAAATGTTCTCTACAAATTTATCTATTGTTGGAAAATCCTCACAATTGAGAGACTGGTTGCTTTCTATCTCCCCAAGAAGCGAATCCAGCACTATCAAATCCTGCTCCTCCAAAATCTGCAGGCTGTCCATACAAGACTGGGATTCCGAAGCAGAAAATACGGGAGTGTAATCCGGCACCTGCCAGAATTCTTCAAGGGCAAATTTGGCCGCAACAGACTGAATTTGTTCGGGAGATAGTAAAGAGGCGGACGGAATTTCCGGCAGAGAGTCAGGGAAATTAAACTTGGCTTTGAATCCTCTGAGGCAATACACAGCACAGTCATAAGCGCGAGCGGCCTGGTAAGGGAAATCATAAGATCCCAACCAAATTCTGGCTTTGGAATTGGGCACTCTCACTTCCGAAACCCATTTCCCCCATTTTCTCATTCGGACTCCCTTGAAATGCCGTGTCTTGTCATGGCTTTGGTCAAATATGAAATGTTGTTTCTGCTTTGCCAGCGTTTTAACCATGTTCAGTGGCACACAGAATTTTCAAAGGCGAGCTTGTAAAGTAGAGCAGCCTGAAATACTCCGACTTGTAATGGTGCGATGGGATATCTGAAACAAAGTGTTCCAGTGCGTGCACATATATATATAGGTAGAGGAGTCTATTATGTTTGGCGACACCGTGAAGAATTTGCACACTGGCTAGTCCAGCATGTGCCTTTTCGCCAGTCTAATCCTGCGGGTAGCATTAATTTTTAAAAGTACCAATTTGGCAATGAATGAATGACATTCCGGTCAGTTTGGGATGGCGTGGAAAGGACAAGAATGAATGTTTGTTTACCTTCTCAACAAGAGGATCAAATTGAGTATCGGAGTCGCCTTGTCCATTTCTTTGGTGGAAATGGCCCCTTGTGCGTGGAAAGGACAAGCATGAATGTTTCTTTACCTTCTCGACAAGAGGATCAAATTGAGTATCGGAGTCGCCTTGTCCATTTCTTTGGTTGAGGGGTTTTAAATTTTAAATTTTACACGTAGGCTGTTGCACGGCATAGCATGACCTCTTAAGTCGTAACGTAAGCAATGACGTGCTCCTAAACTAAACAATGGGGCCCGTCCAACGCTTCAAATTATTTTTTAACTCTTAGCCAGGTAAATGTGGTTGGAATAAGAAATGGCCCCTTTCGCAATGAAACTAGATATTGCTATCATGGTAAATAAGCTTCCCCTAAGCTTAATCTAGGCTAATCTAATAAGATGCAAGCATATAGCTCGATTCATAATCATTTGACTTGTTATTTTTGAAAAGTTAATGATGAATTTAGGGGTATTTAGTAGGTTAATTTTATTATTAAAAGAAAATAAAATGATTTTTATTTTTGTTTTAAAAGTGTAATTTTTTTGTTATATGAATGTTTCAAATTTTATGTTAATTTGATATTTTATTAGGAGTTAAGTTTGATAAATTAGATCAGATTCGTAATCATTAATTCATCTTTTAATTTCAAATGTTATCTTGTGTCATTGTCTATTTTTACTTTTTAATTCTTTTATTTAATATGTGTTTACTTTATTGCTTTTATGTTTTATTAATATTTGATGGGTGATGGTATTTATAAATACTTTAGCTAGACTCCCATTATGTTATAAAGGGACATGTTCTCTTAGGCCAGTCTACAAAAATGTATTAGGACCATTTAGTCTAGATATTTTATATTAAGCATTACTCAGAGGAGGTCACCCCTTCTAAGAGGCTTGCAATATTTTGTAATGTAATTATGTGATTCCAATATAATAGTGTTATTTCTATATCATTGGTAACACATATATTTATATTATTTTATTGTTTGCTTAATCTATTATTAAAAGGATCATAATATTTGGTATAATAACTCTTTTTAGGGTCATGTTTTATTGCAACATTCAAAGATTAAAGATTTTTATTGCTTAAGATCAATTGAAAAGAGGTCAATGATTACATGAGTTGCTTAAACAATCTCAATCAAATCCTTTGACAATGGAAGAACAAATAGATATGACTTACACAAGAGCAACTAGATATCTAGATGTATTAGAGAGTGTACAAGTGGAAAAAAATATTCTTAAGTTGCACAAGTACTCAATAAAAATTATATGATGTATACACAAATTATAACTTGACTTAGCCATCATAAGAATGGTTCCTCCTAACCCATTAGAGAAAAGACGAATTCTAGTACTATATGGTTAGTTGAATTTACTATTTCCTAGATTCATGGGCTTGCTAATCCAAGAGATGTATTTCAATTGTTTACATAACATCTACATCATAAAAAAATAGAAGACCCACAAAGCTCCACCATATCATCTCACCTCACCTTCTCAACGTCCTCGTGATCAAAAAGTGGTTATAGAAGTAGTGTCACTATTTTTTTCCTTCCTAGTAGTTTGTTTTTGGTTTTAGGCTAGAAACGTTATATTAAGTATCCTCAAATATCTTCAAAAAAGATATCATTCTTAGCTAAACTAGATTCCCCATTAAAGGTCTAGTGAAATAAGGAGTGCTTCAACTCTAATAAACAACCCTTAAAAAATAAATCTTTATATGGTTGTGGGCTTCCACATGCTCACAAGTACAATAAAATATCCCTAGGATACATTTGAAACCTAATCCTAGGTAGCCTTCAATCATCTAAAATTTGTGATGCAACAATAAGTGATTTAACTTGGGAAGTTACTCTTACCATATCTCAAGGGCGAGATATGGGGTTATGAAGATGATCTATCCTCTATAGTTGGTACTTTGAAACATTGGTCTAACACTAGTTATTAATAAGATTATTATATTTGTGATCTCATAGACCAAACACAACTTATAAACACCTACCCTCTGATAACCCTCTCCCTTTAACATTGGAGAATAACCACCACAATAGATTATTCCCACTAACATGATCTCTACTTCAACTAGGTAGAAAAATATTTTTTAGAAATATAATTAGTGGTTTTCTGCTTCAAACAACCAAAATTGCATCAATTGGGGATTAGTGCTTGACTCTAATTTTCAGTGATCTAGGCAATTATCTCATTGTGATTCTCTCTTTAACAATTCAATATATGACTCTAATTACCCTTTGTGGCCACTGGTAGACCCCTTATATGATGGTGATCACCTGATCAAAAGATATGGATGCAATAATACACTAAATTTGAAAACCTTGAATCATAGCTTACCTCCCTTACTAACAAACAAGTAGACATGAATTGAACCCTCAACAACTTAAATATTCATAGCTTGTAGATCAACCAAACAATGGGCTTGATTTTCTTAAATTTGATGATATGCATCCCATAAATTAGATCTACTTTAAGCTAAGTAGTATTTTAGTCTCCATAATACTACCTTGGGGACATTATATTTATTGCCTCATTCAACTTGGAAAAAGGAACCAATATAATGGTATGAATACTAAGTCAAGATGGATCAAATTTATAAAGCTTCTCCTAGTTCAATTTAGCCCTATTTTCTTGTGAAGATTTTACATGAGTTTAACCAAATTGTAGTAAATTGGGATTATTCATAACTATTAAATTAAATTTGAAAAAATTGTCAAGAAAAAGTATGGGAATTGTTAGATGCCTTCTTCAAAGAGTTGCTTCATAAGTAGCTTAAAAGAGAAATTTTTTATTGAAGTAAAAAAATTCAAAGGATATGATGACAATGATGAGTTTAGCTAAATTAATAGAAGATAAGCTCATAGCCCAATGATGTTTCTTTAAACCCCTTCCATTCTAAAATATTGTACCAAAATGTACCATCATAGTCTCTAACCCCCAATCCACACTATTCAAGCATCTCATTAAGGTTGAAATGTGGATCTATAGGAAAAAGGATTTTTGCAATTGTGATGAAAAGATTACCATAGGTTATCATTGTGTAGAATCAAAGTTATTTTTGCTTGATGTATAATGAGCTCTTCAACTTGATGAATGGCAAGATATTGAATAATCCGAATAGGAACAATAACCAATGCTCAAGGATATAAGAAAGGAACCTATGCCTTCAATATGTGTGCATGCAATAAAATTGATACAACTTTGTGAATAATGAAATTCAAATGGGGTAAGTGCAAGCTAATGAGTCTAGTTTTAGTGGAAATGTCAAGCTTGGAAAAACCCCAATAGGAATAGGCACCTATTTTGTAAAAAATGGGTGCATGGTCCATTTAGGAATAGGATTTTGAGCCTAAACACATACACATTTAGAATGGTTACCTAATATGCTTCAATATCCCATGCTTAAATGGATACCCATTATAAGTGCACACCCATTTCATAAACATGTTCGATAAAGCTATTTTTTTTTAAGTTGTTGTGAGCTCATTTTCCCTAAACAAACAGTGACAATGATTGGGGAGAGCACTTGAGAATCGGTACCCACATCTATGACCCACTTAACAATGTATATAATCATTTAGAAAACAAATACTAAATACAAGTTCAAATACATAACAAACATCAATAATGTTCTCTTCTATAATATTTGACTTTAAACAATATCAACATATTCATTCTTTTGACCTCTTTAATCCATTTTTTGCATAGCCACCATACATCCTTCATCCAACATATATACCATTCTATTTTAATCGGAAGAATCCTCTAACATAGGGGTGGTGATGGTACCATGGTTAAGGCATTTTTGTTTGGGAGAAGCCAAATTAACACTCAACAAAGTTCACAAAAACATTCATAGAGTGTATTACAACATGGTCCACATGAAGTTCTCAAAATAGGATATCACTGATCCACCATGAAAAATGGAGGTCAAAAAGTGTCTTTATGCAACAACAATTCAGAAAAAACAAAAAATCAAAATATTAGAGAAAAGCAAAAAAATTAAAAACTAGAAAAGAAAGAGTAAAGAGAAAAAAAATAATCTAATGGTAAAAACCATTCCTATGGCACCTTGGGAAAGTACCATGATGAAAACATATTCACAAACATCATGCATAAATTAGATATCTATATGATCCCTACACTTGGGGGAAAGTTGTCTCATCCTCCCAAACTATCCATCCTTCAAAGTTCCTACACTGCTATCCATACCATCCTTCATACCTATCCATCATATTTGCATACCCATGTAATGATACCCGTTCATCCCCCCTTCCATATTTTCACCTTTACAACGACAAGGGTAAAATCTTGGCATGTGCCTTGGACACTTCTTGATATATCCTATCTCTTGTAGTAAATATTCCCACATTTGGTAAACAACACATTGTAGTGTCATGAACACCATATCTAGACTAGGGGAATGTTATTCCTATGCAATGTAATCCTTGGAGATCACATTATAAATCCTTCAAACCATCTATTATGAATCATGCATCCATTTTATCCACTATCTGCAATCCCTCCACCATTCCATTTAGTCAAAAGGAGAATCTATGTTCATTTGACATATTTGGAAAGAGTTTAATAGGAGAATCTTCACTAATTCAAAATATAGTGTTGTGCAACTTCTTCAAAAGGAAGAAAATAACATTTATGAGCTATTAAATGCCAAAGTTGGGGAGAAGGGAGACACATAATTCACAAATTAAGATGATAATTTATCATGAAGAAATAGGTTGATCTCAAAATCCCTTCTCACTTCAAAAATGACAAGGACACACATACAAAAGAGAAAAGGATAAAATCAAAATGGCTCGTCCAAGAGGAAGACTAAAACTTAAGTTTAATGTGGCCTTGGGTGTAGGCTACATCATTAGACATGATGTAGGAATCCTCATTTTGGCTTTATCAAAGAAGCTCAAACACGACACAAATAATGAAGCCAGGCTGGAAGCCCTCTATGAAGGCCTAAGAATTTGTATACCAAAGGATATTAAGCTGGTGGATATAGAGGGTGATTTGTTGATCTACATAAATATTGTTAAAAAGAAAAATATCAAGAATTATAATTTGTAGAAATGGGTTGATTTGATCTAGATGGATGGAAAATTTTAAGGAGTTTACTTTGGCACATATTTCAAAAGAAATAAATAAGGTATCCAACAAGGACATGGATCATGAGGACTTGAAACACATTTTGGAGGTGAATAGACTCAGCTCCACATTTAGGGCATTCTTATTTTTTAGAATTAGAGATCCCTCTATGTATGGTGGTGGGATCAAAAAATCATCCTCATGTTGCATAATTCATAGGTCCCTTGTTGAGTTCGCATCTATACACAACATCCTTTATTTATATAGGATACTTTTTTGCACATTATAGAGATGATGTTGCAAATGAATGTGGGGTGTGAATGCAAGTGCCACCTTGAGGACTCAATTGTGCAAATTTGTAGATTGTTCAATATAATGAAGAAGGGAGTTCTCAAAGTCATTATGCGGACAATTGAGATGTAGCTAATCATCAATGACCATATTCATGATGGGAGGTTGTACGGAGAATTCCTAATGAACATTAGTCTATTTTTGGGGTGATAGTAGTGGTGATTTAACTCCTTGCCCATGTCTTCATCAAAAAGGTGATGTGCAAGCGTACCTACAATGCAATATCGACATTCAACACGAAACCAAAGGAAGGAATGCTTGGAGGAGTCTTCAATGCCAAAGTTGCAAGGAAGAACAAAGATACCACCAAAACAATCAGGTTGTTCAGAGATGGTGTAAATGATTACAATATAGAAGTTTTTAACTTCAATATTGGTCATCATGCTACCCCTCCTTAGGTGGAGCACGCCTTGAAAGTGTCAATGGGTCTATATTTTTTGATGCACCTCAGGATGCCAAATAAATAACCTGTAATATGTACACTCTTGATTTTGAACTAATACACTCCTCTTTTTTGTTTAATCTATATGAAAACTAGGGGAGATGATCCGGTAGTTGAACACCCTAACTTTGCATTTCTCCAAATCCTACATGAAAATTTCAAATAAAAAAATAAAAAAATCTAACCTCTAAAACCTAAATTTTATTATTGTTTAATTATTAACCCTAGGTGAATAGTTTTTTTTCCTTTAAACTTGTTAGTGAGAGAAGCTTCGTTTTTTTTCTTTATAAAAGAACATTATGCTCAAAGATTTTCAGATAAGTAACTGCGAACCAATTTTAATGTATATAAAAAAGAACAAAGAATTGTAGTGTTCAGGAGCGGTATAAAAAGTCCCTGCTCCTGCTCACATTTGGTCACTTGACGTGACTTTCAAATTTGTGTTAAGTTTTCCGTCAGCAGGGGAAAATTCCCCCCTGTTCTTCCTCAAGCGGAAGAAAATCCATATTCTCTATTATAGGAAAATCCTCTACATTAAGAGACGGGTTTCTTTCTATATCTTCCAGAAGGGAGTCAAACAACAGCATCCATTCCTGTTCCTCCAAAATCGTCAGGCTTTCCGTACAAGACACCGAATCGGAAGCAGAAATTGCAGAGTACTCATCTGGCGCCTGCTGAAAGTTTTCTGCCCTGGCGAACTTGGCCGCAACAGCTTGAATTTGGGCGGGAGATAGCGAGGAGGCAGACGGAATTTCTGGCAGAGAGTCAGGGAAATTAAACTGGGCTTTGGATCCTCTGAGGCAGTAAACTGCAGAGTCATAGGCGCGAGCTGCCTGTCGAGGGGTATCGTAAGAACCCAACCAAATTCTGGCTCGGGAGTTGGGCATTCTCACTTCCGAAACCCATTTCCCCCATTTTCTCCTGCGCACTCCCTTGAACTCTTGTGTTTTCTTCTCTAAGCTGTTTGTGGGCTTCTGCTTTGCCGGGGATTTCACCATGTTTGATGGTAAAAAGCTCTAAGTTTTTGAATTGTGAGGAATTCAGAAGTTGTCCTGTGAAGATTGGTGTGATGTGAGTATGCAAAATGTGGATAGAAAATTGATATCTGGGCCAAGTGAGTACTAGTACTGGTATATATACAGAATCTTACTAGTGGGAATCCCGTGTGGACATTGTGTGCAGTGGGTCTTAACGGATAAGATTATAATATTTGTCATTGAAGGATTCAGCCTGGTCAGACTAGGGTGAAGGACATATTAAAGTAAAAGTATTTGAGTCCCGGCGAAAGGGAAGAGAGGCGTACATCATGGATGACGTTGCCTGCCTTCGACAGTTCACATCCGACTGTAATCGAAGGGAACATGTGTTGTCCATGACAATCACATGATAGACATTTTGATGGTCTGCTGAGTCGTGTACTTTTGGTATTTATCACCAGAAAGTAGCTGCTAAATGTTTTGTGCGTTCACATCTGAAGATTCCTTTTGCCATCCATATGATCTGAAATTTTGACATTTATTATTTATTTTCTTCGTATTACAATGGCATTTACGAAAATGTATTACGTGCAATGTTGTTGCAAAGAAACATAAACTTTTCTTAAGTTTGGTTTAGGATAATCGAATGAACAAAAATCAATCTAGATTAGTAATTATAAGTCTTGTCATGTAGTTAATGTTGAATTACTAAATGTGAAAGATATACATCATATTTAGTTTTATAGGAAAAAATAAATATTTTTTAAGATGGGGTTTAATTATGAATTGTTTCTAATTTGGGAATATTGTTTAGTTGTTTGTGTAATGCTTTAGATTATGTGTTGTACTTGTGCATTATTTGAGGTTGAGTCCACATCTTAGGATATTTTCTATGTCTCCAAAGTCATCTCTTTATTGTATGGATTAAATCTCCATGTCAATTGAGCCACCAACATATTGAATGCTTTCAGATGGTCTGTAATTCGTCCACCATTTTCCATCCTCAAGGAATATAATTTATCTCTCAATAAAATCATTCACTAAAGATTTGGCTTGACACATCTCACCAAGTTTCTTCCATGGTTTTTATGCAAAGGTTTCTTCTTGGATATTGATCAAAACAAAGTCTCCCAAGTATAATTTGATTAGACCCTTGGTTTTATGGTCCATAACATCATATTGAGTAGTCAAAGTAGGATTTGTAGGCCTCATAACATTATCATCAACAACATCCCACAAATATCGATCTATTAACAAATCCTTCATCTTCAACTTCCACTTCTCACAATTGTTTCCAAAAAACTTATCTACCTCTATTCTCCCTAATGTGTTTGACAATTGAAATTCCTGTAACAAGATCACAAAATATCTTATGCACAAGATCCCACTCAAATTTGGATTAGTTAAAAAAATTCCAACAACCCACAATTGAAACCAAAGGTGATCAACCTCTAATACCACTTGCAAGGAAGCTAAGGTAGTGGAACAACTTCCTACACTAATCTTAGGAGGGGGGTTATGCAATATAATCTCAAATATGAATAGTTACAAAAACTTAAACAAAAATAAATATAATAACATTCATACCGCAACACACAATGGTTATATGGGGAGAAAACTCTTTCAAGGAAAGCCCCACACATCAAAAATTAAGCCCAATATATTATCGAGAATTGAACAAGATTACAATATACTTGCAAAGCAAGCTTTCTCCTGATATCATAGCCAAAGATTGAGGAGGCAACTCAATAGTTGTAAGACTCTTACACATAGTCTTCATCTCATGCACCTAATATATAGGAGATATAATACATGAAACTACCAAACTGTATTGCAAAGCCATAAGCTAAAACCACCTAAAAAGTGGCACCCATCCTTATCTCCAATAACAAATGCCTATGATGTGTCGAAAAACACACCACTACATGTAACTCCCCCTTTAGATTATTTATGTGTCCACGTTTTTACATCTCCTATTTTAAGGCCATAACTTTTGATCTGGGTGTTCGATTGATGAACCATTTGAACTGTCAAAAAGCTCGTGAAGTGCTCTATCAATCTATAATCTGCTACATTGATAATTATCACTTTCAAGCCCCAAAAATGCTTTGAAGGCCTTTGAATTGGACTTTGAAACTTTAAAAAATGAAAACTTTAATATATTTAAATCCAAACATGATCTTGCGATGAACATTTATGAACATGCTTATTTAGCCAATCTAAAGCTTTGGTGAAAAATCTGCATCAGTCCAACGTTCAAATGTAAACTTACTATAAATAGTAACCTTGTGTAATTGCAAGTTTGAGACTGAGACACCATTTTCTTGATAGTAAAGGGGAGAATCATATTGGACCAAGAATTTTTAATGATAAAACATGAAGATTTATTTGGTTGGAAGGTTTTCCGTAACAATTTAGTTTTGAACTTGAACATGTCAAATATGTCTCTTTCTTTCTTATTCAACTATAATCTCCTTTTTTTTTTCCTAGGAAATGATAAACTTTTTAAAAAAATATTTCTTCATGTAAAGATGTTGGCGAATGATGTGAGTT
>VDFB02294961.1:0-17620 GCA_007258455.2 Sequoia sempervirens
AAGTAGGGGGCGGGATAATCCATTTCAAACCTTTTCTTATGTCACTGTCACAACTAATAAGATATTTTTATTTCTTCTTGTACTTTCCAAATATGGCTGCATGTTTGATCTTAAACAATATTAACTTCTTGATATGAGTAGTTCCTAATAATTATTACATGCCATTATCTTTCAAGTCATTCTTGGAAAAGAAGAGAAAAGTGACGGCAGAACAAAAAGAAGCAAAAAGAAGCAGAGCAGAAGAATTTTCTTTTGAATTTTTAGAAAGGTTTGAGTTTTTAGCATCCTAGCAGAGGTGATTTGTGAATATGGGTGGTCAATTGGTAAGACATGAGCCTATAGCTCATGAGCTCTTAACACAGAATCCTGAAACAGTGCAAGCATTCAATAATTGTGGTTGGTTAAACTACTTTCTGAGGTTAGATTTTTTCAATGAGGAAGTTGCTGGTCAATTTTTAAGAACTCTTTCAGAAGTAAAGCCTGGTATTGCACGCGGCCATAAGAACAATTGTTGAAGTAAACTGCACTTCCTGGGCTGCCAGGAGAAAATTTCTTCGATGTTGTTTCCGCTAGGGCGCAGTTTACGTTATCAACTCCATGGACCTTTCTAAATGCATGCAAACGAGTGTCACTGCCCTTTCCATATTCAGAATATGCTAAATTTATAATCAAGTATTTAACCTGTGAGGGGCACTTCTCCTATTTACATTCTTACCATTTTAAGTTATTGAGCCATATGAGGCATGGGTTAGCTGTTAATGTCTCAAATTTTTTGTTAAATCTATTAAAACAAAGTGCCCATGAAATCTAGAGGGGAAGGGATAATGCAATTTCCCATCACGCTCTAATTAAACTGTTGATTGAGCGTTCCCTGAGGGATGTGTCACCCTTTTCTTGGCAAGAATATTTTTCCCAAAAGGGTCTGCAACTTCCAGGGCCGCCTAGAGCAATCCCTGCAACACCTGCCCCTGCAACATCTATTCCTGCAGTCTCCACATCAGAACCCTCTACTAGAGTACAAACTAGGACTGCTAGTAGAAGAGAAAAAGGAAAAATGAAGGTAGGAGAGTCATCTAGGGTAGAACAAACCCCAGAGTCTGACCCTCATGTTAAAAAATAGTAGTGTCCCTCTCCTGCAACACCTTCTCCTGTAGTAGTTCCTCCTGCAAAAACACCTATTGCCACTATAGTTTCTCTATCATTCTCTTATGTTGAGTCTAAACCCTCTAGGAAAGTCAGGAAGAGGAAAGCCACGAGAGTGCCTCCTGCAGCTGCCACATTTCCAAAAAGAGTTTCAGCAAGGAAACAACATAAAGTCACCTCAACGTCTGCTCAACCTGAAGTTATAATAATTTCAGAGGAGTCTGAAGAATACATCCATGATGATTCTCATAATGTACTTGAGAATGTTTCACATAGCTCACCTGTTGTTCCTGAGGAAATGCACAATGAACCAATGGAAATTGATGAAGCACAATATGATAGTAATGAAAGGGGAATGCCAAGTCTTGATGACTTGGCTGAAGCAGCTAGGCAAATTTCAGAGGAAGTACAATCTCCTCCTACACAGTAACATGAATTCATCCTGCAACAAGAGGAAGAATAGCCTAAACAATTGGAAGTGGCCAATGAAGCTCCATTACCCCCTGCAACTTGTCAAGCCATGGTTGTCTACAAAAATACATTTTTGATTGAATTTTTGGAATACCTTAGAACCACATGGAGACCAGTCACATTTCAAACCTTGAGTTTCTGCCACCTAGCCAAGACTGAAATGCAACAAAGTCTTTGGAAGGAAGAGAAAAAGAAACTGAAAAGAGAAACTGAAAGGTAGAAACAGAAAATCTAGGAAATAAAAAAGAAAATAGATGAAATGATGAAAATAACTGGTAAGATTGTGGAGTGTAGACCACCACCTAGAGTTCATGCCATGTGCCTAAAGGAACAATTTCTTTGGTTTCAATTAATGAGAATTTCAAGGGACTTAGATCATGTTATTCAAATAGCCAAAGAATTTTATGATGCATACCAGGTGGCTCCTAATTGGCTAAGGAATTCTTTATGTGAATTTTATTTGCATGGATTGATAATTCCCTCTAAAATAGAGTGGAATCCACTTCTTTACATTAGTGATATCCATTTGAGGTCACTTATGTCATGGGCAGCCAATGAAACCAATTATGGCAGACAATTGGAAGCCTATGAAGAAGTTGAAAGGGATGAGCCCATACCACTGCGATCAGAAAGCACAAATCCTTACACAATGCTAAAAACCTGGCTCACTGTTCCATATGGGTTCAACAATCAAGCAAAAAGAGTAAAAATATTTGATGTCAGAAAGTAAGTGTATGAGGAATTCAAAAGCCAACCATATCTATTTTGGAAGCTTGCCTCTTCCAGAATTGAAAAGAGATGGGAGAAATTGACTGTTGGGCTTAGAAAATCTGAGCCACATAGCCCCCTGAATTTTGAAGCAGCCCTTGGAAGGAGAGACAGGTGCATACAGCTTGATCTTCAGAAGAGGTTCGAATTATGGTTGCCAATAACATTTTGACCTTCAGTTTTAATGTGGCCACTTTATCCCTATCAAGCTAAAAATGTTAATAAAGATGCAGAGAAACTCAGATATGAAAGATGGTAAGATTTCAGAGGTTTCTATTATAAATTTGGCACTGTGCCAAAAAGCCATACTGCTCCTATGGATTTTAGGGAAACAACAAGAAAGCTTAATGCTAGTGGACCATCATTTGGTTAAGTAGGGGGTAGATGATGAGCTCAGGATATGCTCATAATTTGAGTATCATGATGTACTTTTAATATCTCTACTTTTACTGCTAATGGACGTTTTAACTCTTTTATTAAAAACTTTTTTATCTAAAATGGGTAGTATCCTGTAGCAATTCATTCCTACATTCCTGTAGCCTAACATCTCCATGTGTCTTATTAACTACCTTGTTTGACTTCTCGAATGACTGATATAATGCATATGGTTTTTGAATAATGGGGTATATTTAATATGTGATTAATGAATGTATCGTGTTGTTTTCCACGAATGCTTTCCTTCACCTCTGTCACCTTGTGCATCACAAGTTGTTGAAGGGAGCATGAACGAGTCAAGCACAATGGATCTCAGCTCTGCAGTAAATTCCATTTACTGCATGATGTCGAGGAAGTTGTACTGGCGAAGACTCTTTGTCCGGGTCGTTGGGAAGAAACTTAAATGATGATTAATCTAGAAAGAGTGGAATGCTAAATTCTCTGGATCATGTTGAACGGATATGTTTTCATTTATGAAAAGTCTGTTCCTCGGTTTCAGGATTCATTTATGTCCACATCTTTCTCTGTTAGAGTTAGGTAGTTAGTTGTTTTTTTTGTTTTAAATAAGTGTTCCTCCTGCGTGAGTGAGCAAGGATAACAAGCATAGAAAGGATATCATGTAAAAGTTAGTATGATAATAAGAAGCAGAGTATGTAAGAATCAGTACTATGATAAGTGATAGAGTTTTGTGTTAGTTTTCATATGAGCAGAACAATGTA
This sequence comes from Sequoia sempervirens, assembly GCA_007258455.2. Classification (NCBI taxonomy): domain Eukaryota; kingdom Viridiplantae; phylum Streptophyta; class Pinopsida; order Cupressales; family Cupressaceae; genus Sequoia; species Sequoia sempervirens. Next base: position 3,537 of record VDFB02294961.1, read on the forward strand.
TACCATTTTGAGTTTATGAATAGAAGCTGATGAAGTTCTAAGTTCAATTCTTGCATAATTAGCTGATGCTTGCTAAGTATCTGTAGTTAGTTAGTTAGTCGTTTATTTTCTATTGATCATAAGTTAGATTTCATTCTTGAAGTTTCAGTGCAAACTCAGTCTTATATTGTTCCTGCAGCATCAGGAATCCATCCTTGTGTTTGTTCCTGGGCCAACATAAGGCTAGTTCATAGTTTGTTTCGTGTTGTAGTTGTTATGGAGCCGGCTGATTAAGTTTAGAAGGTTTATTTACATTCCCCTGTAGCATAAGTAGAATTCTTTCACACATTTATTTATGGTAAATTGTGACTAAAACTAGTTCTTAGTGCACATACAGTGCCGCTCCATTTCAAGTATACATTCCCTGGTTTGATACTGTAAATGAATGACCATAAGAAGATGTTAGTCACTTGCTGGAATGTCCAATTCCCAGGTTAGGATTTTCCATGACTTTTATATCCCTTTTTAGGCGCAACCAAAGCTTTTGTATACATTATTAATTTGAAATGTTGTAGGGTTTCTTGGGTTGAAGTCTAACCTCATTCAAGATCCATTTAAACATCTTATTCTAGCACATTAGAATAGGGTTTTGTCTTCATATTTTCCTAGTCTTAGACACACTTAGGGCTAGGGTTTTATGCATATTTTATCCATTCAAGGTTTAATTACCAAACTAGGGGTTTGACCAAGGAAAACCCCCATTAGAAAATAAATTATATTCTATTTTGCAGGTGTTTTCAAAGATTCAAATTTAGGATTTAGTCAAGAAGTGTTGTGCAGGTGACAAAGTGCAGATCTGAAACTTGAATTTTCAAAAAATGGGAAGAGGACTAATTTTCCATGGATGGTGAATGAGTCCCACTGGAGGTGTTTTCCAGATTAGAGTGTAGATTCTAGTACCCTTTTGGAAATAACAAAATTTTGGGCAGAAATCTAGTATGGGACTAATTCACCCAAGGTGGCGAATGAGTTCCAGTTAGTCAAAAAGTCAACATTTATAAATTTTCAGAGTTATTTCTAGTCTTCAGCAAGTTTACAAGTGCACACATTTAGTCTTACAACTTTCTATTTTGTTCTATTTGCATTTCTATTCATCTTTCTAGGTCTTTTGCATACAACATCATGTTTTCAAACAAGTTGCATTTCTTAGGTTTAGCATTAATAATCACCTTTTTTTTTTAGTTATTTGCATTTTGATCATCTCATCTAGGCATATTACACCCACATCACATTAATATTTGAATTTTTACATTGCATTTTGGCCCAATCTTTACCCTTTTAGGTGAGAAACCCTAGAAGGGCTATAAAGACATTCAAGTGCCAAAATATTTGTTTACAATCATAATATTTCCTACATAATTTGAGGTATTACAACCAAAATTTAGGTACTAAAATTTTACCAAGCCATGCTAAAGCTATGAAGGTTGAATCAAAGATAATTATATGCCTGGAACATCTTCCCAATGTACGACACAAATATTGTAGTACTAAATGCTCAACTAGTAGGGAAAATGATTTCAAATATTGGGTGTCATAATTGTCTATCATGTGTAAAGGGTCCAAAAAGTACTTTTTAGGACACCTTTTATTATGGGGCATATTTTAAGTATAAAATTTGATGATGTTTATCTAAAAGATTGGGTTTCGGCAATGAACTTGCCAAGTAAGCTAATATAAAAATTTGAGAGTAATTAAACTATGTCACATGTGATTTTGAAAGGTGCAAAGCTAAGGTGCTCAAATACTAGGTGTTATCCTCAAGGAAACACACATTTTGACATCAAGAAGCAACCATGTAAACAAGAGCAAAGGTTATTCTTTGTACAACATTGCATGTGTATGGCATCATAACATGATTCTAACATACAATACAACATTCTCTATATACATAATTATATGTCTAGGTTACAACGATGATGAACTATTAGCTACATTCACTTTCCTTTTGTTTCCATTGAAAATAACCATTGATGAAAAATGGAGCTAGGAGTTTCAAATTTTCAAATATGTGCCACTTTAATTATCATCATTTTTTTTAATTCAAGAACTCAAAAATGAGTTGCAGACAAACATAACTCTTTAGATTTTTCTACTCATGTGTACTATCAAGGCATTATACTAAAATTGTGAAGAAGAAGAGTTTAATTTGTGTCTAAAATTAGCCACTTCATTCAAGTAGGAAGAATAATATTAAGTGCAGATAAGTTTTTTTGGGCATGATTTAAACTCTACTTGAAAGTTTTAGCAGAATATCTCTATAATACCCATAAGGAAAAAATAGATAAACCTATAGAGAAGCTACAATTCATGGAACTAGGATCATTTGCAACTCAGTTTTTTAATTCTAGACTCAAAATATATGAAAATAATGAAAGTGACACATATTTGAAAGTTCTATATGGAAAAGGCCATTAATTCTATACAAAAAATGGAAAGGAAAATGCAGGTCCCAACACTATTAGCTAGCAATTTCTCATCATGGAAAATGGCAACATAGAAATGTAAAAGTTACCCACTGTTGTGTGTCCCATCATTGTAGCATGGTATTGTATGTTAGAATCATGATATGATGCCTTAGACATGCAATTCTATATGGAGAATAAACTTCCTCATCTAGCATGGTATTATATGTTAGAGTCATGTTACAATGAAATAATATTTGAAATTTATATATTATTGGCCACTAATAACCAAGTCAGACTAGTAAAACAACTGTACTAGGCTTCCAATATGAGAGCGAACAACAAGATAGATTTATATAGTATTTTATAGGTTACAAAACTCATTAAGAAAATGAGCGTAAAATATTTTTCAAATAATGCATCCACCAAACCTAAAAAAGAGACCATGTTCTTTGTGACATTTTAAACTACTTGGAAAAATCTAGGGTTTCATCACTACTATCACATATATTACCGAAATCACCCACTTGAGAAGCATGTAGTGCAGATTATATATCATATATGAAGAACACATCTTTCTGAAAGAGACTATTTATAAAGAAACAGAGTAAGATGATTTCTTTTAAACACTAAAAAGTATCATAGCCTAAGAAAGGACTCAAATGTATCCTTACCTAGCCACTCAGATGCTTTAGGCCACCCACCTATCATTGAATTGAAAAACACCAAACCCAAAAGTTAAGAAAATAAAAACCTGACTTAAATTTTTTCTTAAAGATGTATAATATGTGTATTTAATTAATACCAAGGCTAGCCAACAAAAGTATGCATTTGTACGCATGTAGCTATCATAATTCAATAGCTGAGTAATGAGGAGATTTATATGTATCATTCTGGATAATCCACAACATGACAGTGTAAAAGATATAGGAACTTACAAATGCCTCCTTTTTCTCTTCCAATACAATAGATATAAACCCTCTCAAAAGACAAATTTCACCCTCATCAAACACTATGAGCAAGTGAATAACAATGCAAATAATTTTTGAACATTTTCAAAATAATAGCCGGCCCCTTCTAAATTGGATACCCCTTTGGAGTTTGAGGGAGGATGACAACTGAACCTAGCTATTAGAGAGGGAACAATACCAAATGAGATGGGTGAGGGATGGTCCTAAGTCCACCTTGTCCATACAGAACCAAGAAACCCCGTCCTGTAACCCCAGGTTTGTTAAAAACACCCTACTTCTGGCTGGAAGCTCTACTCCTAAAGCCAAAGGTGCTGGAAAGAATCTACCTATTAAAAACCTTCTTTCATATCATGAAGATTCTTCTAATTTTGAGGATTCTAACACTAATAATAATTCGTCCTTTATTGTCCCGTTGGTGGAGAGAGATGTTAGAGCAGGGTCCCCTTGAGCCTCTGACCCTACTAAAAGTTGCTTCAATCATGATAGGGAACCCTCTACTGATTTCCTGGGCATAGCTAGGAATAATGTTGTGGACCATTTCAGAATGTCGAAATGGGTCTTTCATGAAATTAATGACCTGAAAATAAAAAATTGGGCCCTCTAGAGTAAACTGGAAGAAATGGGAGCTAAGGTTTTTGTGTTATGCAAGAAGGATGTATAGCGTAAAAATTACAGTGCTAGTAAAGAGATCCAGGACAATGCAGATAAGGACGGAAGGATTGAAATAGATTTGGAAAAAATGAAAAATATTGTGAAGATAATTCTTGAACAAAATAAAAGGGATGGAAAGACATATTACAATCATTAATGAAATGCCATAAGCTGAACAACTAGATAAAGCTCAATAGGGGTCCTTGGTTATTGATTTGGAAGAGGCGAAAGCGAAAAACCAGGAAGAGGACATTGGGAGTTTGAAGAGAATTAGGGCTAAACTGTAAAAGGACGCACCCCCCACACCGCATATGATTTAAACTTTCAAGAAGTTAATACGAGGAAATAGAGGAAGTGGAGGTAGAGACTAAAGTCTCTTATAGAGACTATGGGTTAGTTGCTACTAGTTTTTTGGCTTGTTTCTAGGCTGGTTGTTTATTGACTTTCCTAGTCTTTTGTGGTTGGCTGCTGCTTTTTCTGGTATTTTCCTTTTTTGTAGCCTATTTTATCCGATGGACTTTTTTTTCCTCTTTCTTATGTTGTAAACTTGGTAGTTTTGGGTCCCTGTAAAACCTATTTTTTCCTTTATAAAAACAATGCAAATAATTTTTTGCTCGATAGACTTAAAACTTCACACCATAAGCCATTAATGATGTCTGCACTTCATTCTATTCAATAAGTAAAAATTAGGGACTAATAAATGCACAATGTCCTTGCTAAAATGCCATGCATCGAAAGAAACACTAGGTGCGAAGACACGACTATATCAAAGAACATTACAAAGTCATGAAATATTTCTAATAGAAAAAAAATGTTAGGAATTGATTAAATTTTTCACTTGCTTGCCCCAAAACAAATTTGCAATTAGAAAAATACAAAACCATGAGGAAAATACCAACAAATTTCAATGAGAAAATTACAAAAAAAACCAAAAATCTCTATTAATAAAATAATCCTACATACTATAGCATAAACATTAGTAGCACGATTTTCAAAAAATGCATTAATAGGCATGAGCACACCCAAAACATTAGTCTCCCGCCTTAAAAGGTAGGGACTAACAATGTTTTCTCCATCATATTTATTTTTCCTACACATGAAGACCTCTTGAACATTGCAAATATCACCCACAATTGGATTTCCATTTTGGTTTTATGAAAGAAACTGAAGATTGATGCTTATTGAATATCATTTTAGGGATACTTTCTAGAATTTTTTGAGGCTTCTATGGAAAGTGTGAATTTTTATTTGTAGGATTGACTACCTTTTCTACATGGGTTATTTTCTTTCAATTCTTCATTTCATGTCCACTAATGTTAGGTGTTGTTGTCTAACCTCATATAACTTCTTTAAAAATAGACACAACCCAAGGCATTAAAACCCCACTAATTTTTTAGATTTTTCTTCATATTGTCTAATGAGTATTCTAGGGATATTTAGTTGGAAAAACTCCAAACTACCAGTATAATATATTATTATATTAGTACATATTAATATATTAAATATTATGTATTATATATAATCAAGGTAACAAATATTTGTTTGAGATAGATATCCATTTTTCTAACAAAATCAGTATGATTGGGATTTGGCTCAAGATTTGGTTCAAGATTTTTGAACCTAGAAAGTCAACTGAAAAAATGTGTTTACAAAATTTCCTTAGTTTTTTGAAGTTCACCCTTGTGGCTAACAACTTTTTTTCTATCCGAATTTGATGAAATGAAAAGGGTTTACTGAAAAAAATTGTTAGCTTTCTACTAATATAAGATATTCCTTATTTTGAATTTAATAGATATTTATTATTGATTTTTTACATACATTATGACTAAAGTCCTGATTGATAGGCTAATTGAAAAACTTCTATAATTTTCAAACTATGTCACATTTTTCGAATCTAAAAGATGTGTCACATTCTATGCTTCAGATACTATAGGATAAAAAGAAATTGAATTTCATAATAGTTTGACAAATTTATGGTGGTCAAACAAACATGTTTTAATAATTTTGAAATTTTATAATAAAAAAAATCATAACTAATTATTTACATGCAACAAAATTACAAAAAAAATGTGACACATTTAGGCATGTGTCCTCTACATATATCGAACTTGTTTCAGAAAGAAATATTATTTTTTCTTGTACTTAGGGTGGCCAGACATACACCTGCTTCTTCTCTTTTTCCTAAAAATTTAGTATTACTGCATTGAAATTTCAAATTTTTGCATTTAAATAGATTTGCTTTTTTCCAAAAAAGGACTAGTAGGCTAGAAACTACATTCAATTTGCTAAAATTTTGTTCTTACATATTTTTCAAATTATGTTAATAGCCTATTCAAATTTTTATGTCAAGTTTCCTAACTCTATTTTTTTGAATTTTCATTGCCACTTAGGGGCCTAGTTTGGACCCCCATGATCCTGCACTAACCCAAGAACACTAGAACACATATTCAAAAACTTGCAAATAGATATATAATCCTAGCAAATGTCTTATAAAGTTGATCCTTCAATGGTATTTTTCTTAGATGCCTTAAACATTTTGAAATTCATATAGCCCTTGAAGAAGCTCATGTGGGTGCTTGTGGGGGCATTTTGGAGGAAGATCAGTAGTTCAAAAGTTAATCTATACAGGATACTATTGAAAAAATATGGAAAAATATTGTTTTGATCATATTAAAAAATTTCATAAATGTCAAGAGCATAATAATTTGACCCACACTTCTACTTCCAAACTTCATGCCCAAGTTCTTATCTAGCCATTATTGGTATGGGGTTTGGATCTCATTAGAAAAATCTCCCCTCCTTCATCTGGACACACGTTTATAATTATGGCTACAAATTATTTCACAAAATAGTTAGAGACAATCCCTCTTCATTGCACAACTACTGATGTAATCTGTTGTTTCATCTTGGAAAACATTATTGTTCAATTTGGACTTCCTTCTACATTAGTTTCAAATAATGACACACCATTCAAGAACAATGAAGTGAAGAAATTTTTGGAAACATTTCACATTCAACATCACTTTTCAACACCTTATTACCCACAATCCAATGGTCAAGTGAAAGAAACAAACAAAAAACTCAAGAAAATCTTGTGAAAAATAGTAAATAAACATAACAAGGATTGTCATACCCAGCTAGATCTTATGTGTTGTGTGCTTATTGCACAAGTATTTGAAGATCCATAAGAAATACACCCTTTAATATTGTTTATGGTTTTGCTGCAATAATGCCCTTAGAGTTGGAAATTCCCTCTTTAAGAATCTCTCTCAAGGGCATTATCGACGATCAGATGTATAAAGAGTGTGGCAATGATAGAATTGATGAATTTCTAAATCAAGTGCTTTGCAACTTTGGCTCTGAGCGTGCGAAGTTTTTGTTTTGTGGAGGAGGCTCAACCCTCCTCCATGCTTGGTGCTCTTTTTGTCTGTCTACGGAGTGTCCGGTTGTGGTCTTGGTGTGGAGTTTGGTTGGTCCCGTTTGAAGCGTGGGTCTTTTCCTCTGTGCTAGTTGTGTGCTTTGGTTCCTTTCACATGATTTTTCCTTGCTTTGGTAGTAGTGTTGATGGTTTGGGGATATGAAACCTGCGGATTCTCCACTTTAATGCCTCAGCTTCTGTATTCATGATCCCCAAAGTATTTTTGTATTTGACATTGTTGCGAGCGAAAGAGGGAGGCTACCAGTGGATGCTAGGTTCTCGGTTGGCAGGTGCGAAGAGGGGCAGGAAAATGGTGGAGAAGGTCAAGGTAAGCACCCCTTGCTTTCACCCATGAAAGATATTTTGATTCCTAATCAAGCTTTGAATGAGGCCATTCTTGAAGAAGACAATAAACTGCTTAAAACAGCTATATTTTTTGTTGCCGTGGATCCTAGTAGGGTTCCGGCAGGCAAGTATTTGAAGGATTGGTTTTCTAATGTCTAGAATAAAAGATTAGGGTTTCAATTTTATTATTGTCATATGGTGCAGAAAGGATTGTTTGTTATTTTCTTTAATAACCATAATTCTCAAGCGGAGGTCATAAAGAAACAGTTTTGGAATGTGGGGTCGACAATTTTCCGGGCTCTGGCTTGGAATTCTGAGGCCGTGGAGGATGAGGTACTTGCTCTCTCCTGCCCACGTTGGATAACCATTAAACGGGTGCCTCCTCATTTGTGGAAATTTTTTCTACTATTGTTGGAACCCTATGGAAATGTGATCAGGGTTGATGATACTAGGTCTCTGCTTCCTCATTCGAAAGCCCGGGTCCTAGTTTCTCTTTCTCTGGGTAAAATTTTGCCGGGGATTATTGCAATTCAACTTAACACTAGTATTATGTCTTGTGAAATTGAAACCCTCAGAGGGCTCAACACCTGCTATTTATGTAGAAGGGAAGGACATGTGAGAAGGAATTTCCCACTTATTAGAAATAAATTTAACAGAAAAGCCACCTCAGATGGGATGAATAAAAGGAATAATAGAAACCCTATGTCGGCTCCCAAAGGGGAGGTCTGCGCAGAAAATGAAGTTAGTAAATTTGGGGACTCGACGCAGTCTGGCCCCACCCCACAACAGATTGATGAGCATTTCCCAAACCCTAACTTTAATAATCCTCCAAGTGTGTTTCCTTTGCATTGGGTAAGCTCGAACCTGGTAAAGAATAGGGATGCAGCCACTAATATTGAATGCAATTCTTCTTCCCTTCTCTCTGATCTGGAACGTATTGTACAAGATAGTAACAAATTAAGTGAGGATACTTCAAAAGGTCTTGTGGTATCTGTGCCTAAAATTTTAAGGTTCTCAGGCATTCCTGACAATAATACTAAATTGAATGCTCAATAGCTTGCCCTTCTAAAGCTAATGCAAAGAAAAACCTGTAATGAGGCTAACAATGTTTCTGATAAAGAAAAGAAATTGTATACTTTTAACTCAAAAGTTTTTAAAGAATGCAATGTGGGGAATTTTCAATTAGAAGAGAGTCTTCAGGATGAGGGTTGTAACTTGACTTCTCAAACCCCTAAGGCTACAAATATGATGTTAGCTAATAAGGATGGTCCTCAGGACTTTGATGTTCTCCAGGTGGAGGGGCACAAAGGAAGTAATAATGCTGGCCTGTCTCCCCTCTCTGAGGGGACCTTGGTGACTAACTCTATAGCTCCTAGAGCTTACAAATCAATCTCTTTTGTGGTTGGAAATGAGAAAGTTCATGAGATGTTGATCCCTAATGTGTCTGAAAATTTTCCAAACTTCATTGATGGCCTATTGAGTTTGGATGGTTTTGCTTCTCAATCTGGCATGGATTCAACAGATGATTTTGGGCTGCTGACTGCCAAGGATATCATTGACAGGAAGGAGAACCCTATGGAGGTTGTTGTGAGGAAAACTAGAAGATACAGAAAGAAAAAAAGGTGTAGATGCTATTAAATCCCCTTTAGACAAAGATTCTACCCAGCCTCAAAAGGATAAGAGAAAGAAACTTAGTGGGATCATTCCCCCTACTGCTAAGAGGGTGGAGGCTAAAGCTAAGCTTCCTAAATGTTTTGATAATTTCAAGAGTGATAAAGGTCCTTCAGTTAGTGATCATAATTAATGGAGGTTAGGTGTATCTCCTGGAATGTTAGGGGACTTGAGTCTCCTGATAGGAAACATGTGGTTAGGAGGTTTCTTGCCCAGAATAAGGTGAAGGATTTTGTCATGTTGCAAGAAGTTAAGGCAGTTGATTTTGCATTGGAGACAAGCTTGAAGGTTATTTGGAAAGATGCTTCCTATTTTGTTACTAATCATGATAAGGGTAAAGGAGGAGTTGCTCTCTTGGTTGCTAATTCTTGGGCTCAGTATGTGATCTACTCTAGGGTCTCCCCTTGTAATGGAGCAGTGTGGGTGATCTTAAAGAAAGACTCAAGATGCTTTGGAGTCTGTTCGATCTATGCTTCCAATGACTATAGGGAGAGGGTCCTGTTGTGGAACTGGTTGTATTCTCTGCAAGAGGTTCCTTGGATTATTGGTGGGGATTTCAACTTTGTGGAGAAGGATGAGGATAAATGGGGAGGTACAGGTTGGGATTGGAAGGGCAATGAGAGGTTTTATTGGCAAAGGATGAAATCTAGACTTAGAATACAATATCCCATTGAAGGGCAGAAGAAGAACACTCATGTAATTTGGTTTACTTGGTGCAATGCTCAAAAAGGGGGTAGAAGGATTTATTGTAGATTGGATAGATTTTATACTAGTAAGGACTTCTTCTCTGCTTCTTTGATGGATAATGGCTACAAAATTGAGGTCTGCCCCTTCACTCTCTTTGATCATCACCCTATTAGAGCCTCCTTTTGCTTGAAGGATGGCTTGCCTAAGGCTTTTGGGTATAATAGCAGTTTTTGTTTGAATACTAGACTTTTGAAGGATGTTGACTGTAAGAATGCTATCTTGTGTCTGAGATAAATTAATAAATGGATGCTCAAGTCTATGTCACCTATTGAGAGATGAGGTGCTAACAATGAAGGCTGAAAAATCCTCTTTCAAACCATTGGGAGGAAAAGAGCAAAGGATTGTAGAAGGAAGGAGACCTTGCTCTAGGATAATCTTATTCACGCAGAATTTGAGTTGCAGTCTGACCCTACAAATGATGATCTTGTTGAAAAGTTTTCTTTGGCTAAAGACTCTCTTAGAAGGCTCCAAAATAACAAAATCAAAGGCCTTAAGGTCAGAGCTAAGATGAATTGGCTAGAGAATGGGGATAAAGGCTCCAAATTCTTTTTTAGATACATTAAGGAAAAGCAAGTCAGAGAGCAAATTGACTTCATTAATATGGATGGTTTTTGGTGTCTAATCAGGATGAGATAAGGTATAATTTTTTTTTAGTTCTATAAAGGGCTTTTCTCTTCTGATGAAGAGGGGAGGGATAATATTCAGGCAAGAGACACATCAGGTCTCTTATTCCTAAGAAAATTAATGAGGATATGGCAAAAGATTTGGGGAAAGAGGTGTCTCTTGAAGAAGTCAATAAGGCAATTTTATCTCTAAAGGATGATAAATCCCCTAGGGCTGATGGACTTCCAACCGAATTCTACAAAACTTTCATAGATTGGGTATGTGAGGACCTTCTCCTTGTGTATAAAGATGCCTTCGAGAAGGGGTCTCTTGGTAGCAAGATTAATAAAGGTGTGATCAAATTGATTCCTAAAGATGGTGATAGGACTCTGGTCACGAATTGGAGGCCTATTACTCTTTTAAATTTGTCCTATAAGATTTTGGCCAAAATCCTAGCCGACAGGGTGGCTGGAATACTTCCTCATATTATTAACTCTACTCAGACTGGTTTCATTAAGGGAAGATATATTCTTGAAAACTTGATTACTAGCTAGGAGGCTTTGAATTGGGCTAAATCTTCCAATCAGAATGTTGTTATGATGCTCCTTGATTTTGAGAAAGCCTACGATAGGGTCGAGTGGAACTTCTTGCTGATGATGTTAGATGCATTTGGTTTCCCTGGGGCTTTCTGTCATATGGTTAGAACTCTCTTCTGTGATTCTTCTGCCTAGGTTGAGGTTAATGGAGTTCCCACTCAAGAAATCCCTTTGGAACGATCTATTAGACAAGGCTGCCCCTTGCCTCCGGCATTGTTTGTCATTGCCTCCAATGCCCTCCATTACTTGCTAAGAGAGAATGCTTTAATTCCAAGGATAAGAGGAATCAGATTATCGGATGATAATGAGCTTCTTAATTTATAGTTTGCTGATGATACTTCCATTCTACTTGAGTTGGAAGATTGGAACTTTGCGAATTTAATGAGAAAGCTAGATATTTTTCTGTCTAGCTTCAACTGCTAAGATTACTCCGTCTAAGTCTTGGTTGTTGGGTTGGAAGGATCGACCCCCAGAGTGGATAACAAAGTATGGACTTCAATGGGGAGGTCCTCATAAACTGGTTAGATATCTTGGGATCCCTTTTGCTATGGATCCAAATTTGAAGGAAATGTGGCTTTGGATTCAAAATAAAATTGAGAAGATTTCCAAATGGAATAGGCAATTTCTCTCTTTTGCTGGCAGGATTCAAATTTGTCAGAAAATTCTTTCTTCCTATAATATCTACTTTGCCTCCGTGTGGTTTTTCAATTCCTACCAGATTAATGAGATTCGGAAAAGAATTAGATCGTTTCTATGGTCGGATGGGAAGGGAAAAAGAAAGAGACATGCGGTTAATTGGGAATCGTGCACTCTTGCTAAATGTAAAGGTGGTCTTAGGCTGAAGGAATTGAAGTTGCAAGGGACTGTCTTTGCTTCAAAATGGATCCTTGGATCTCTAGATGGGGTGGAGCCTTGGAAAGTGTTGATTCGAAAAAATATTATTAGAGTTATTCCTAAATGTGCTAAATCTTGGAAGGCCTTGACTCTCAGTGATATCCTTTGTAGTCAGGAGGTCATGTTACCTACTAGTTCCAGTGTTTTTAGAACTATTTGGAAGGCATGGGAGATAATGAAAGTTCATCTTGATAATTATCAAGTCATTAATGGAGATGATGGAACTATTCAGTCTCATAGGTCGATCTGGTGGAACCTTCATCATAGAGGGAAGCCTCTGGCTCTTATCCAGGGTTGCTCGGCAAAACGTTGGGCTTCTTTGGGGATCTGACACTTTAGTGATATTTTGAATGATGGCAAATTGAAAGGCTGGAATGAGTTGGTTTCTGAATTCAATCTTCCCCCCTCTAACTGGAGAACATACTCAGTCCTTAGAGAGGCCTGTAGCTGGATAAAGTTTGTTGTAAGATCTAAAAATAATCCTGATCAGTTCAAAGATTTCCATTGGAAGAATGGCTCAAATATAAGGAATATTAAAGCTAAAGAACTCTATTCTTTCCTAACAGGGCACATTGATTTAACTAGTTATTTGAATCAACTTTGGAAACAACAATGGGATAAAACTCAATGGAAAAATGTTTTTCAAAATAACTGGAGCAGGTTGATTGAAGCTAAGCAAGCTTCTTACTGATGGTTGCTTATTTTGCAGAAGCTTTCTTTTAAATTCAATTATGATGATATTACAGTGTGCAACCTGTGTAGAGTTACTGAAACTCTGTTTCATATTTTTTTTTACTGCATCTTTGCTCAAGAAGTTTGGAAATTATTTTGTAATGGGCTTGATATTTGGTCTTCTAGTGGATAGTTGCTGCCTGAGAAGATTTTGTTCATGCATAATCTTAAGTTGGGAAAAAATGCAAATATTTTTTGGTTATGTTTGTCTTCCAATATTCTTTGGTTTATTTGGAAAGCGAGGAATGAAGATGTCTTTCAAGGGAGAAAAAGTTTGCTTACTGAGTCTTCTAGAAGACTCATATTTTATACCATTGCAATGTAGGTGTACATTATGGTGGCTATTTCAAAAGACAAATTCTGGGCTTATCTAGAGAACAGACAGGGTACTATTGACATTATGGATGCAAGATACAGGCATCTATGGTCAAAGGGACATCCTAGTGTTGATGTGTTTTTGAAGGCTCTCCAAGCCTTCCGTAATGATTTTTTTGTGAGGCAGAAGAAAGATGTGGAGAAGAGGACTCAGAATGACAAGCCTTCTTATGATGAGGTTGATGCTGACAATGCCTTGGTGCTCCTTAGTGGTGGTCTTGGTGTTGCTTAATCACTTGGAGAAAACTATTTTATATATCCTTTTGTTCTAATCTTAGCTGGTTTTATCTTATTCAGTTTGCTTTTGTATTTATGCTAATATCTTTGTGACAGGGCAAAAATTGGACTTTGTACTTTGTTCTGATTCGGGGCTTGATGTTATTTTGTAATGAGTTCTTTTTGGGACTAGATGCTGGGCACTTTTACTCACTCTTTTGTAATGAGGGGGGGTTAGGATGAGTTTTTTCTAGCTAGCGCTGTGCTAGATTTGATGTGATTTTCTCATTATGTTGTTCTATATCTATTGTTTACTCTATATTCAATATTAAAAAAAGCATGAGGAACATCTACAAAATCACATGACACATGAACACCAATATTTTTACATGGAAAACCAAAAGGGAAAAACCATAGTGAGGTT
>VDFB02294963.1:0-14800 GCA_007258455.2 Sequoia sempervirens
AAAGAAAATCATCTATTTCTTCCTAATGCATTAGTGTTAAAGTGGATTTGAGTAATAATTGAAAGTTCTTTAGCTTGTTTAAAGTAAAATATAAAGTAAATTTTGGTTTATTTTTGGTAATCTATGTGATCCAAATTACCTCTAATATTTCTCCATGAAGTGTTTAAAATGATATTAAGTAGATAAATGATTTATTAAATAACTCATGGTAAGAAGAAGCTTCATAGACACTTGCAATAGAAAGCTCTACACACTTGAGGCAGTTAACTCCTAAAAGATTTAGAAGGATTTGAAGAAATAATGAGAAGATAGATAAGACTCCAAGCACACTCCTACATTCATGCAAAATAATAGAGCATTAGTCATTCCTAAATTAATGGGATGAGTATTTGTTTCATGTTGAGTTCAAAGACCTCTCACAGTTATTAAATTTTGTGCTTCCTTCTTCCACCAAAGATAACTCAAGTTACTGCATCACTCAAATGTTGTTGCATGATTATAGCATATTATTAATGCTAAGAATAAATGATTTGGTTGACTGAAGTGAAGAGTAATTCCTTCATTCATGTTCAGCACTTCAAGACTTCCTAAAAATCAAGTGTTTAGAAATTGTCAAAAATACAGTCTCAGTAAAACAGTGATATATCCCTCATTTCTCAACAAAATTTAAAAATTCAAAATGATATAGAAACTATATTTGAAGGGCTAAAAATTATTTTGATCATTTGGCATTATTTGTATTAGGTAAAGTGCAGTATGCTTCAAAAAATGAATGAGACAAAAGTGGTGTGATGGAGGACAACAACTTCCATTTTCCTAAAGTTTTGTAAACGACCCCTCAAAAATAGGATCTTGGATCCAAAGTCTTAGTGGATTGGTTGGATAGATATAGAATATTAATTCTATAAATACAATTTAATAATTTGATCAAAGGGAGGGGATTAGAAATGCTTGTTTTAGCCTGAGGAAATAGGATAGATCTAGTTTCATTTTCCTGCAATGTAATTCCAAATTTCTAAATTAAATTTGAATCCAAGAAATCTTTTTATTTCCAGAAAATTTCAGTTAGTTTATCCTTTTAAATTCTTGCAATTTTTCCTTAGATTAGTTCCTTTTCATGCAAATAGGATTCATTTTTGCAAGTAGAATAGACTATAGAATAGACTGTCAAACAAGTTTTCTACTTTCTCTTGTTGACAGCCATGGGAATTGCCTTTGATTGACAAATTAAATGATGAGGATTGCAATTACCGCATCATATCTCTTCACATCCCAATAGCTATAAGGCATTGCTACTTTAATAGCTTCCGCATGACTTGGAACAACTGGGTTTGGTTGCAGTTGAGGAGGTGGATTGAATTGTAGAAAGCCTCTATTTGGTTTGCAAAAGTTTTGATTGTTATTTTGATTGTTGTGCTCAGGATTTTTAGCTTGGTTAGAACTAGATTTTGAATCATGACTTGAAACCGAGTTATGATATTCACATAGGTTTGTGCATAAATGCATGAGCGAAGGGAATTTCATCATAGTTAACTTATCCTAAAGGTTTGTGTGCAAGTTTTCAATAAACATCTTTTGTAGATGTGAATCAAAAATTTTGACATCCACTTGAGCATACAATGATTGATAACGTGAAATGAAATTAGTGACCTTTTCATCATCATTTTTTCTACAAAGCATTAGGTCAGCCATTGTCTTTTTAGGGGTCATATGAACTTGGAAGTGACTTATGAAGGCATCCACAATCTCATTAAATGATCAAATAGAATGATCGTGCAAGTTGGAAAACCACTCCAATGCAGTATCTTTCAAGGTCCTAGGAAAAGTTTAGCTAAGAGTGTATCATCAAGGACAAAATCACTGTATAAAGTTGTATAGGAATTGACATGGTTAATAAGGTCTCCTTTACCTCTATATTTCTCAAACTTAGGCATTTCTATCCCTTGTGGCATCTGTGTGTGTGTAAGATTTCTAAGGATAAGGGGCTACTACGAACATGATATGTGGGTGGAGCAGTTTGACCTTGGCTAATGGTGGAAATTTGTTGTTACATGGATGAAAAAATAATAAGGAGTTGTGTAATTATGGGATTGGGGTAGGTGGTTTGAGGTGGAAGAGAAAATGGTGATGGAGTGTATGTAATGTGAGGGGAAATGAAAGGGTCACTAAGAGGGGTGAACGTAGTGGAGGGGACTTGTGATGCCACAAGAGAACTAGGAATGCTAGTTGGAATTGCGAAAGGAGCCACATGACTAACTTGTTGCATCGTTGTTGTAATATGAGGAGTGGTATAAGTTGATATGGATGCTATGGTTGAAGGGGGAGGAATGTGAGGTCATCCTTGGCTTGCAACTATGTTTGTTGATTGGGAATTAGAAGAAGCATGCTTATTTAAATCTCAGAAACTCTTTTCATAACTTGTAAACCATCATCATCTTCAATCCAACGATGGAGGTTTTCTATGGCTAGTATGGCAGTGGTGGAAATGTTTTCAAGGGACAATTCTTGTTGTAAGTGTGAAAAATTCTCATGAATATTAATGACCTTTTTCTTGTGGGATGGAGTTGTTTTGTGTGTCAACATTCATTGGATGGAAAGGTGAAGACATACAAGTTGTATTGTCCATGCCTAATGCACCATTGTCCATACTAGGAGTAGGAGCTCTTGAGATCCCAATGTCCACTATGAAAGTGCTATCATGGGAGGTCATGAGTCTAGAACTTCGTCTCACTAAAGTATTATCAATGGGGCACCAAAAACTCATACAAGTACCACTAAAAGATGGGGTGAATGCAAATGCAAGGTAATCTAGGAGTGCTAAATGCAAATAACAAAAAATTTGTAAACTAAAACAAAGAACTAATAGTAGATAACAGAAATGCAAGAGATGCCTAGAAAATGCTTAAAAATGTAATCTAAAATGTGTAGGTGGATTGATTCACCCAGGGTGGCGAATGAGTCCTAGTATGAGACTTTTTTGTGTTTTTCAAAAAATTTAATGTGATTTTAATGTTTTTTAGATGCCAATGAAGGATGCAGATGCATATTTTTAGTGTTTTCAATGATATGCAATGCAAAAATGAACTCTAAATACAAATTAAGAATCCCTAGGATGCAAAAACAAAACAATACCCTAATTGAATGTTTATGAAAATGAAACTTAAGATGCAAGATGCAATTGAAATCAGAAATCTAAAGTGTTCAAAATTCAGTTTCACCTAAATGAACCATAGATTTTTTGACACCACAGGACTCTCTAACTCTTCTGGGGTTTTGCACCTAAAAGGATAGAGGTAGGCCAAAAAATCTAGCTAGGTTCATTCAAATTATGTAATGTAGGATGTTATTATGCCTAAATGAAATTATCTAAATGAAATTAAGTGATTTAATGACTGATTATGTATGCAAAACTTAATATTTAATCTATGTTGGAAAACACAATGTGATATGCAAACAAAGAGCTATGAATAAATAAATGCATAATAGAAAGAAATGAGCTGAATTAGTGTGCGCCTGGAGGTCTGATGAGGATTTTGGAATGTTCTAGATGCTGTCTGGAATTACAAAAATTCACTAGTGGGACTCATTCTCTTAGGGTGGTGAATCAATCCTACTTCTGAAGAAAACCGTCAGGAACAGGTTTCTGAGTGTCAGGATCTAGAATTTGACAAAACTTAGATTTCCAACCTTAAGGTGGGACTCATTTGCCACTGGTGGAAAATCAGTCCTCTCCCAAATTTTTGAGAAATTAGGAGACAACTCCACAACACTAGATCTAAGGATGTCTGCTTGTCAGGTTGTCGAAGACAATTCTGCAGGAAATAGACAGAATACCTTCTTCAAGCTTGAAATGTGGTTGATTTGACTTGAAACACCTTGTTGACTTGTTGACCACTCTTCAACACTCAAATACTTGTTAAATCTACATACAAAAGTCTGCAAACACACATGCAAGAGGGGAAAAATGGTTGATGGTTAGCAAATAGGGGTTTTCCTTAGGAAAACCCCACTGTGGTAATCAAACCCTTAATGAAATAATGAAATGAAAGAGAATGATAAACAACTAACATGCAAATGTTATCAACTTACCAAACCCTTGTTGAATAAAATATGAAGTTATGTCAATGGATGCTTCAAAATACTTGATAGATGCTTGATTTGATGTTGTAAAGAGCTTGAATGTTTGAGTGAATGAAAAGATTGCTTGGATGTGATGTGTGATTGTAGGAGATGTAAAGAGGAAAATTAATATACAATCTGTGCCTAGTAACCCATTGATGCCATCACAAAAAGTCGGTATTAATGCGATTTGAAAAATTGAAAGGAATTAAAATATTTTGAATTTGGAGCCAAGGGGGACTCATTCACCATGGGTGGTGAATGGGTCCCACCTAGGACCTGAAAAATGGGTGTCAGGAATTAAGTCACATTTAATGTTATTTTTTGGGTTTACATTAAAAAATACACTTAATTAAAGTTTATAAGGGAATAAAGGGTCAAATAAAGCATAAGAAAGGTGTAAATAGTGAAATTATGCGTAGAAAAGTGTGAAATCCTATTACAAGACTTTACAACACTTCAAAATGGGACTTGTTTAGTGATGAAAAGGTGATTTTTAGGTGAATTGTAATGAATAGAGTCTAGAAGTGTGTTGAAATATTTTACAACACTTCAAAAAACCTTCACAAGACATCAATATTTAAATTTTAGTACATAAATATGCATGTTCAAGCCACATTACAATATTAAATCAAAGAAAAATAGGCCAAACATTGTGAAACGAGACCTCAAAGGCCATGAAAATGACAAGGGGCCATTTTTGTATGGCACAAATATATTCCAATATTTTTTTCCTACAATTTTTTTTTTAAAATCAATTTAAAAAAAAAAATTGTTAAACCCTTTCAGTAGCATAATTTTATTTACTAAAAAATTTATATTAATTTTGCTTTTAAAGGAACGTACCCAAGGGTAAGGTTACCACCAGTGGTAGGGCACGTCTCCTTGGGGTCTCATCAGCTGCCATGGGGTACCCAAGGCAACACCCTACTATTGGTATTTGAAACCCTGCACCCCACACACATAGAGGTGTGCAAGTTCCACCAATAGTTTTTTTTTTTTTTAAATGATTTTTTAAAAAAAGAAATTTAATAATTCCTTTCCAAAAAAAAATGAATAGAGTTTTTCTATTTATTTTTCTATGAAAAAAAATAGTTTTTTATATATTTTTTCTACATAAAGTATAATAGTTTCTCTGGGGTTTTTTTAACTTAAAAAAAAACTTGTCTATTTTTTGCATATTTTTGCAAAATAAATGCATTGTACCTCGAAAAAAAAATTCTAGCACCAATATATTTGGCAGCCCTCTATTTCTAGGGGTGTTTTTTACAAATTTGGAGGATTTTTCTTATGCCGTACTCAACCCCTCTTCGTTGGGCTTTTCAAATTTGCACTCTATCTTTTTGGGGCCATATCTTGCTCATACGATGATATTTTCTAGTACATTTTTTTTAAAAACAGGGTAGAATTTTAAGCCCTTCATGGTGGTGAAGGTGGTTTCCAATTTTGACTTATGTTATTTTCTAGAATTCATTTTTCTCAGTGCTATTGTTGTTTAGTTCTTGTTTTGGAAACTTTGATGGGCCATATCTTTTGCATCCGGACACATTTTTGGGTGTCATTTTTTTTTAAAGTGCATTTTTTTGTATACTTCATTATGGTGCTACCAATTTCCTCCCTTTTGTCATAGAATTGTATGTTTAGCATGTACTCCTTTTTTGGAAATTATGGGCTCCTATTGTATGCACTTCTTATTATGTAGATGCACTAAGATAAAGTGCCATTCTGGTGTATACTTTTTTGGGGATTTTGCTCGCCCTTTTATTTTTAGGTTGTTTCTCCTATATGCACTTCTTGGTTTCACACAGTTTCAGTGTACTTATCATGGCTCTCTCTTTTCAACATCATGGGGGGGTTTCTACTATTGGTGCTAATGCTTCCTTAGTTTTGCTAGTTGGAGTGATCTACATATCTAGTTCTTGTTCCTATGTACTTTTAGATGCAACGTACATCAGTGGTTGATTACTTGCATTTGAGGCGAGATGGATCATTTACCATATGGACATTCTTGCATTCCTATTTCTAGAGGTGACCTTTCATTTTCATTTGATTAGAGACTTTTGATACTTTTACTATTTGTATCTTCGAGTTCCAGATGTTTTCCTTTGTTTTCCATCTGATTCGAGTAGTATCATTGGTGACACTCATGTAGATTATTATCTCTCTCATGATCGATATTCTTCAAACTATTTGGTACCTTTATTGTTGACTTGCACCTTGCATGTTGAGTAGTTTCAATGGGGTCACTCATGCAAATTCATGTACCACCTGTATATTTGACTTCTAGATGTTTTCCTTTGTTTGCCATCTGATTTGATTAATGTTGTTGGGGGCACTCATGCAACATAGTCTTCTTGATCTTGAAATTTGTATCTTCTATTTCCAGATGTTTTTCCTTTATTTTCCATCTTATTTGAGTAGTTTCATTGGGGCACTCATGTAGATTCTTGTTATCTTGATCCTGATCATCATTTGTTTTAGAGGAGGTTCTTCATTGTAGCACCATATCAGTCATCTTCAACAACAGTCTACAACTTCATGCTTCTAAATGTTCTACATGTTCCTTTTTTCAGGACTTTTGTCTTGTTTGGATACTTCTTCATTCCTTCACTTGGCTTACGTCTCTTTTTAAAGTTGAGTTTTTCCCATGAGGTTTTCTCTATTTCTCCACATTATAGAGATCTTCTATTTGTACATGGGTACCTTACATGGCCTTATTTTTTGGGAATTGAGACCCATCATGCAATCCATTTTTAGGGTTTTTAGCTACTCCCTAAGTTCATCTTAAGGGGGGTGTTAGAGTAAGCATGCATTAGCTAATAATTAATTAATCTTTAACTGATTATTAGTCTAATTTATTCTCATGCACTTAAGCAAACTTAGGATTGCTTTATTAAGTTAACTAAGTGAGCTATTATTATATCATTATGTCTCATCTCATGTGATATTGACATTTGTCATGATCTGATCCCTTTCTAATTTAGGGTTTTGTTCTTATAAGCACTCAACCCTTATTGTAATTAATCTCGAGCTTTCATATATTCTTTAAAGTCTCTTTCTTTTATAGCTTTTTATTGTTGAGTAATATTGCATATATTGTTTGTAGATCTCTTGTGTGGAAGGTGTATTTGTTTGTTGTTTGATCCTGTGGCTTGTGGTTTTGTGCTTGTTTCACAATTCTAACACTTTTCACTTTTTTGGGACACTTTGTGACAAAGTGGGACTCATATGCCCAACCTAGCATATTAGTCCCTGTATACCAATTTTATGAGTTTTCTGCAAATATTGATCAGTCATTGGAAGATTCCTGATTATGCCCAAAAACCCTAAACTAGGACTAAATTTTCCAACCTAACGTATCAATCCCAGTACACTTTAGAAACAACAAATTTCAGAGTTCTTGAATCTTGTTTAGGGGAGAAGACCCAGTAGCTACCACCCATTGAATAACCATCTTTGGGACCCCCCAAAAAAAATTTAACTCTGATCCACTAAAAAACTTTTTATTAACAAATATAAAATTACAACAATACCAATAGAAAATTACTACAACACCAATAGCTGCTCATAACAGAATGAGTCACTCACCAATCAAAGTACACAACTAATGGTGCCTTTGCATTTATAAAAGAACTCCACTTGCACATAAAAAGGCCCATTTACAATTTTATTTAAATCATTTACTTTTTACAATTACCCCCACTTGCAAATGTTTGTCCCTCACTACATTTTATATTTACATGTATACATGCACAGCTACTGGTGCTTTAGATGACATAATCACAAACTCCTTTGCACAGTCTTTCACACACTCCATGTCAGCTATATGTACTTATTTCATTTCCTGTAGGTACCTACACAATTAACATATGGGTGTAAGGCTCCCCAATTAAACATCAAATCCAAATGTAATGCACAACTCAGTCATATCATCTTTTAAAAACCTACGTAACTTGCAGCTTCAAATTCAAATGCTCTACCAAATTCAAAATTCAAACACAACCACCAAATTGAATGTATATCATCTTTAAAAACCTACGTAACTTGCAGCTTCAAATTCAAATGCCCTAACAAATTCAAAATTCAAACACAACCACCAATTTCAATGCATTCAATTGTCAGATTCGAATTCCTAAATAAGAGGGAGAAAGTAGCCAGCAACATTCACAATTGCATGTTACTCCCATCAAAGTTGAAAGCAACGACAAAGATTTTCTGCACATTCCTCTGCACATTCCTCTTATATCCAAAGTCTCAGGTATGTACTTATATTTATTTTCATTTATGCAGTGTCTTCTTACTTTATACATTCTACCATTTAATAAAAAAATTCTACTTTCCATTGCACATACAGTAGGCTAGCATACATATATTTGTCATTTTACATTACGTGTCTCTTGTTCATTCAGCAAATCGATGTATATGTGTGTTTCCTTTGCCTATCCATTGAAAATGCAGAGTATGTAGTTACAGTTATTTTCATTTATGCTGTGTCTTCTTACTTTATACATTCTACCATTTGTAAAGAAATTTCTACTTTCCATTGCACATACAGTAGGCTAGCATACATATATTTGTCATTTTACATTACGTGTCTCTTGTTCATTCAGCAAATCAATGTATACGTGTGTTTCCTTTGCCTATCCATTGAAAATGCAGACTATGGTACCTATATTTATATTTGTCTGTTTTTCCTCATTTGTCATTTACTTCAGTGTTTATATCAGGGTTTATAGTTGTTATTTATTTTTTCTTATATGTCTGTTGTTTATTTTTGGTCATTTGTTAGGGGGGTCATTTATCAGGGTTCAATATGTATATGTGTGTATATATATATATATACATAGACAAACACATATATATGTCTATTAGTCTGTTTAAATATGTTTCATTTGGCTGTCCAATACAATAGCATAGCATTTGTTTTTATTTTTCTACTTCCCATTGCACACACAGCAGGCTACCATACATATATTTGTCATTTTACATTATGTGTCTCTTGTTCATTCAGCAAATCGATGTATATGTCTATCCTTTGCCTATCCTTTTAAAATGCAAACAATGGTACTGGTTAATCATTTTCTTCTGCATCTTTCACGGCCCATGAAGGATTTATTCGATGATTCAAAAATTATTACTGCTTGTTTATGAAATAAATCATTCCTCTTACACTCCTTTTTCCCACATTGCCTATCCTTTTAAAATGCAAACAATGGTACTGGTTAATCATTTTCTTCTGCATCTTTCACGACCCATGAAGGATTTATTTGATGATTGAAAAATTATTACTGCTTGTTTATGAAATAAATCATTCCTCTTACACTCCTTTTCCCACATTGCATTTATGTATGTATGTATGTATGCAGCTTCATACATACATATGTACATATGTACATATGTATGTATGTATGTATGTATGCAGCTTCATACATACATATGTACATATGTACATATGTATGTATGTATCTGCATACATACATACATACATACCCTAAAAAAAAGTGAATTTGGTTTTCTTTTGTGCTTAAATTATTAAATACGACCTGGTAAAGTCAATTGTCTCATGATTTTGTCTCCAGAAATGATCAAGAATTTCGTGGGTTTGAACACATGTCTATAAAAAACCCAGGTCACTTTGGGCATAAATCAACAAACCCATTAAAAATAAATATGTTTTTGTCAAAACCCTTGCATGGTTTTTTCCAAATTCATGTGCTTAATGAATTAATCTCATGAAACCCTTGCCTGGAATATTCTGCATCTATCTCAAAACACACTTCTGTATTCCTACCAGTGAGGAATTATTATTATGAAACCCTTGGTTAATTTCTTCTGCTCTTTTTTCAAAACCCAAGTCTATACAATGTGCTTTGAACATTGATAGGCGTTGCGCCGAGATCTGGCGGCGCACTGCTGCTGCGGCGATAAGCGGATAAAAGTGCCGTCCGTCTTCCCCAGCGACGACCGTTGTTCCGCGCCTGAAAACGCGATTTAACGAGTGAGCGACCGGCAATGCCGTTACCGATCGCACCTTAACCGCCCAGCCCGATCGCGGATGGCGCACCGACCGCAACTGTTCACATCCTGATCACTTTACGCCATCTATTCAATACCGGCACCATAAGAAGAAAAGATCGGGTCTGAGGCGCTTGAATAGAGTACCTCGTGTAGTGACATTCAATGTTCCAGATGTTGATGAAGAGCCAGTAGTAAACATGGATGAGGAAGTTATTTCTGATAATGCAGCACAGACCAATGAAAATGATGGTTTTGAACCTGCTGTTCATAATACTGACATAGAAATGGAACCACCATCTGCTGACCAAGTGACAACCCCAGATCATAGCATCAAAAGTTGGTCTATGGATGACATGGACAAAGCCATTGCAGATGTTGAAGACCATCACATGACAATCAGACGTTCAGCAATCAAATGGGGAATCTCGCCTAGCAGTTTGTGGTCATGGCTCAATGGTCTGACATCCACAAAAAAGAGGGGGCCACCTACAATCCTGACTGACGAAGAAGAAGCTGAAATTGTGCAATGGTGTAAAGATATGGCTAATATTGGCCATGGCCTTCAAGTCTCACAGCTTAAGTCAACGGTGGCCCACCTGGTTGGAGTGAGGCCTAACCCATTCACAAATGGGATACCAG
This sequence comes from Sequoia sempervirens, assembly GCA_007258455.2. NCBI lineage: Eukaryota > Viridiplantae > Streptophyta > Pinopsida > Cupressales > Cupressaceae > Sequoia > Sequoia sempervirens. Next base: position 10,777 of record VDFB02294963.1, read on the forward strand.
GGAGGTCATGGTGGGTTGGATTTCATCAAAGGCATTCTGATCTGACAATTCGAACACCCGAAGGAGCGGACACAGATCGAGCTATAATGCTGCGGCCCGAAATAGTTTCTTCATTCTATGATAACTTGGAGGAGTTGTACAGCAAACTGAATTATGGGCCCAACAACATATGGAACTGTGATGAAACAGGTGTGCAAGCTGGCAGAAATTATGCAATGAGAGTTATTGCAAAAACAGGGATGAAATGTGTTCCATAATTAATTGCTAAAAGCAGAGAATGGATCACTGTTCTAGCTTGTGTTAGTGCAGCAGGTCAAGCTATACCTGGTTACTATTTGTTCAAGTCCAAAAGGAACATTAAAAACTATATTGTTAACTGTGAGCCAAGGGCATGCATGGCAATCCAAGAGCATGCTTGGATGACCAAAGAATTATTTGTGGCATGGTTAAAACACTTCGCAAAAAATGTCCCAGGAGGTGTGTCACCAACCAACAGAAAGCTTCTAATCTTTGACGGTCATGGCAGCCATGTCGCATTCAAAACGATTGAAGTAGCAAAGGCTATGGGAATAGATTTGCTCACACTTCCAGCACATTGCAGTCACAAATTGCAGCCCCTTGATGTTAGTGTGTTCTCACCATTTAAGCACTACTTCAAACATCAAAGGACTATATGGCTCTCTGCAAATCCTCAACTTGACATTGGAAGGGAAGAGTTGGCAACACTTGCCAGCAAAGCTTTTGCACAAGCTTTGACTCCTAATAACATTGCAAGTGGTTTTAGAAAAATAGGAATTTGGCCATTAGATCGACATGCAGTTGACTTGGATATGGGGCCAAGCCAAGCTTTTGTGGTTGAAGAGGAAGGAACGACATTGGGAGCAGAAACTGAGGGTGATACAGCTGATGAAGAGGCACAGTTCATGGCAGCTGAGACTTGTTTGAGGATAGCAGGTTGGAATGAGGAACATATTGGACAGTTTGTGGATACCTTTTCTGCAAACATTCCCCCAAATCCAGAAAACATTGAGGCAACAGAAATTCAACAAGAACCAGCAGTTCGATCATCTAATCAGGCAGCTGAAAATGAAGAGAGTCTGAATCTGCCATCTGAATTTGAAGATGCAGCTTTGAACCTAGGGGTGCATCTCAATTTCACTCAAGTGGATGAAGGGTTGTCCATGCCATCACCACCGAATGTTGATCCTGAAGATGTAATCCATTACTTCACAACTGGGAGAAATTGGGAGGCTGAAAATGATGAAGAGGATGGAGTCGATGGTAATGACTCAAATGATGAAGAGGCTGACTATGTACCATGCACACAAGTCAATGATCAACAACCAGCAGGCTGCAGAAGCACTTTTTTGCAACTCCCAATGCAACGAGTGCGCCAATCATCTAACAAAGGTCGCAATGGGGTCCTACGCCTTAGTAAGCAGTCTCAAATTTTGACATTAGATGATTTCTTCAATTTGCTGAATGAACAAGAGGCACAGAAGCAAAGAAACCAAGAATTGCAGCAAAGGAAAAAGGAGTAAATGGCTAAAAGGAAGGCAGAAAGAGAAGCAATCCTCGCATAGAGGGAGGCAAATAGATTGGAGCGTGCTACAAAAAAACAAAAAATTGCAGAGGAGAAACTGAGGCAACGACATGAAAAGGAGCTTCAAAGGGAGCAAGCAAAGATTGCTAGACAGTTGAAGGAAAACCAAAAGCAGGCGGAAAGAGCAGAAAGAAACAGCAGTAAGAGTACTCCTACAACTCCTCTTCCAAGTCAACATCCAATTTTAAGGGACATGATTAACATTTTGTCTCCAGCCTTTGCAGCTCTTAGCAGCCTACAAAATGGGTCTTCTGAAGGCTGCTCTCCACAGTTACAGCTAACTCTAGAGGCAAATCATGCATTGCTTGCTTGTATAGCAAGTGCCATACAGAACAATCCGCAGTCCTCAACATCTTCTCCAGTTGACGCAGACTCAGTTGACCCCCAAGGACACACCACTTCATAATCAGATCTGTCGATGTCTGATTACGATTTTTTGTTGTCAATTTTTTGACCTCGAAGTGTGCTAGACTGTTTTGTGTAAAAATGAATGCTGGTCTATTGTATTGGACAGTCAAAGGATACTAGTTTGTTGTATTGGATAGCATTTGGATACTAGTGTCTAATTTTGTAGAACTAAATGGTAGTGTGTTCTCAAATTATCTAATTCGATGTGTTCCAATGTGTTTTTTGTATATATGAAGACTCCTTGTCTTCTTTCCAAGTTAATGATCTATACTTTTGTGATTCGAAATCAGTTTTGTGTTTGTTGTATTCATCTATCATTGATGTGATTTAAAAATATGACTCACTACTCTATTCAAGATCTATGTTTTGTAAATAATGCATTTGGTAAAGGTTGAAAACATTATAATTCAAACTTTGTATTTTCCCTGACATCAGACTTTTTGAAAATTCAAACTTAATAATTCAACAAGTTTCTATGTATTTTCTCACATCTATGTATGTTGTTTGATTTTGAATTATTTTCTGTGCAATTAATCTGATCACCTAAAATCAACAAATCCCACCATAAATCAAATCCCATTGTTCAGGTTAATGAATGAACATCATAAAAAAAAAGAACATCATAAATGAACACAATGTCTACCAGGTCACAGCCAAGGTAAGCTCTTGAAAGACTTCACTTGAAATGTCATCATGCAAATTGACTTGCTCTTTACAACCTCCCTAGTTGTGTATACATGCATACATATATATATATATATATGTACGTATATATATATATATGTACGTATATAGATATATATATACATACATACATACATACATATGTATACACAACTAAGTATATGCATACATATAACTATACATCTATATGCAACATATCCATAAATTAATCTATTTGAAACTATAAATTTTTGAACACATACAGTTGGAAATTAATTTAATTGTAAATTGTAAATGTAAGTTTACAATGAATAATAAAAACGAACATTATAAATGAACACAATGTCTATCGGGTCACAACCAAAGTAAAGTCTTGAAAGACTTTACCTGATATGTAATCTTACAAATTGACATGGTCTTCACAACCTCCTAGCCATTTGACATGCCTGCCACAACAAACAAATATAATACAACAAACAAACATGGACAATAGTTATTGAAATAAATAAAAAGATATACTAGTTAGTAAAAAAGATAGAACAATAATTGAAACTTAGAACAATTTGAACAAAAAATCCTTAATTATTTGGTGTGTTGATAAACACAATTACCAAACTGCCCACCATGAACATCGTTACACCCCCTCTCCTTGTTCTCCCATGCCTGCAAGAAAAGATTTACAACCACGGGTAGTCACAACCGAGGCTAGTAACATACAAACATCATATGACCTTTGAAATAATGCATGTACAACAACACATAATTAATCAAGTTCAATTGCGAATATAGTAGTAGAGGAGAAAATTTGTGAATGCCACTGGCTGCTATCCCTCTTATTTAGAAATTTGAATCTGACAATTGAATGCATTCAATTTGATTGTTGTGTTTCAAATATGAATTTGTTATAGCATTTGAATTTGTAGCTGCCAGTTACGTAGGTTTTTAGAGATGATATGACTGAATTTTGCACTATATTTGGATTGGATGTTCATTTGGGAAGCCTTATATATCTGTGATTTTTTGCAGCTTTGCATGCATGCGTAGAGTCATACAATCATATATCAGTAATATACATTGCAAAGCAGAAAAAACACCTAAATGTGTCACTTTTAACATCTAATTAAAACTCTTTTATCATTCAAATCCGCTCAAAAGTGAATGGGTCTAATTCACGTTAGCACCTTCTACAATCAATTTCGCACCCATTACAAATCACTCCTACATATTAATCTCCTTACTAAAGCACCGGACACCAAACACATTACACCCCAAATAATCTTTATTTGGGGTCCGATTGACGCATATGACTAATGTTTTTTTGTGGGTATCCCATCATAACCATTCGCTTTG